>BDDC01000008.1:35656-88270 GCA_001662425.1 Chlamydomonas sphaeroides
ACGGCAACCCGGGCCACACACCCACACACCCGCCCAGCCGTAAGCCCGGCCACCCGGCCCGGCCATCCCATCAACTCACGGCCGGACCAACCAGCAATGCACCCAGCAGCCGCCCACCCGCGCACCCGGCGCCTCCTCCAGCTGCCGCGTGCCCAGCAGGATGGCCCCCGTGGCTGCGTCCGCCGACAGCAGCACCGACCACACCACGTCACCGCGCTTGAGCACGCGGCTGGTGTCGCCGCGGGCGGCGAAGACAGGGTCGGACGTCATCTCGTGGCGCGGCATCACGCCCAGCACGCCGCCGTCGTCCGACAGCGCGATGAGCGCGGCGCCGCCCGAGGCGTAGTTGGCTACCGTGCCGCGCACAACGGAGCCCAGCGGCTGCGGGTGGTGGTGGGCGTGGAGCAGCGGACGGGGCTAGGCAACAAGCAGGGCTGCAGGAAGACAGGGGCCAGCGACAGGTTGGCGCGGACGACGGAGCCGAGCGGCTGCGGGTTGTGCGTGGCGGGTTGGGATCGCGGCTGGCCGATCAGGGGTCCGGCTGCAGCGCGAATGGACGGCCGCACGGGGCGGAGAGGCCGCGTGGGGACCCAAAGTCCTTTCCAGGTATGACACGGCATGGGCGGGGTACACACGTGTTGCGGTCGCACGCTCGCACCTTGCTGAACACGGCGGCGTAGGCCTGCTCGCGCCACGCCGCAGCCGCCTTGCCGGCGCGCCGGTAGACCGCGGCCTTGTCAGTCAGCATGTCGCCTGGGTTGCAAGACCCAGGGCGGAGCAGGCCAGCACCCAGCGGGTGAGCTTGGACAGCCCAAGTGCGCGACCGCCATGCGTCGTGCGCTTGTGGCGAGCAGCGCAAGTGCCGTACGGTACGGGGCCCGCCTGCCCGCCCGCCAGCCAGCCCGCCGTGGAGGACGCACCTTCCGCCGCCTCTAGGCGCCGTGTGCTGAGGGCCAGGAAGCCGCGCGCCTCCACGCGCAGAACCAGCGCCGTCACGCGGTCGCCCACGGAGAAGAGCGCGCAGGGGTTGGCCTTGGGCGCGCCCGTGAGCTCGCCGGGCGCGATGGTGCCGGTGGCCCGGAGGCTGGGCACCACGACCTCGACGCCCTGCAGCCGCACCGCCCGCACCTCGCCCTCCACAACGTCCCCCATCTAGCAAGGGAGCGCGCAGCCAGGGGCGGCGCCGCGTGTCGATGGTCATGTTGGCCGCAGGGGTGTTTATCGGGGGAGTGCAACAAGGCAAACGTGAGAGCGGGGCTGGCGCAGTGAGGCCACTGTGTCCGCCGTCCACATACGCAGCTGGGGCTGTGGGCCCAGCCCCAGCTCTGCAAGAGCCGCTGCACAAGACGGGGGAAGGCGTCGATACCGCAGCCAGCCCCTCTGGACGATGCGCGTGTGATGGGATGCCCTCCAAGACGCTGGCGCACCTTGGTCCGCTGCTGCCGTGAAGCGGGTGCGCGCTTCCCCGCAACCGGGGCAGCAGCCGGCGCTGCTGCCGCGCACACCAGCACAGCGGTCCGGTGGGACGGCCCCGCGAGGTGTGCCGCGCGGCAGCCAGGCGGAGGCAGGGGCTGTGGCATGCCAGCGCTGTTCCGTGGCGCAGGTTGCGGCACGCGCCTGCATGGACATGGCAGGGGAAGGGGCACCGTGCCATGCGCACACAGCGAGAGATATGTGGCGCAATTATGGATGTACACTTAAGAATGAGCAAGTATATGTCGCTGGCGCACCTCGCAGGTGTTCGTCGCAACGAGCATGACCGCCGGAAAGCCGCTTGCGTCGGCCCAAGACTCGCCGCATAGCTACAGCTCGCTGTATCGCTACACCGAGCGTTATGTGATAAGGACATCATTGCAAGTTAGTTGCCGAGCGCAATTGCAGCTCAGGCCGTTCTAGCCTGCATTTCCACGAGTTTAGAATCCCTATATTGGCCGAGTTAATAGGAACATGAGAGGGACAACGTGTACCATTCGGCGCTCAGTCCTCAGTGGCCGTCCCATGGGTTCGTGGCAGGGGTGACCCCTGGTTCGTGGCGTTCTGATGCCGAAGCCAAGCCCAAGCCTGCCCTCACTAGCGCCGCCTGGGCCCTGGGGGTGGCAACTCGGCAGGTCCTGGGTAAACCTGAAGAGCGTGCATGGCACGGTTCGCAGTCAGTTCGCGGACGCGTCGTCTGGCTGCTGTGTTGCCCCGGACGGCACGTGAACGTCTGGCTGCGACATTGGGAACGCGGCAACGAGCGTGGCTGGGGCCGGCCGGGTACCGGTAGGGCCAGGCGCTCAATGCTTCAAGTTGAGTTAGGGTTGTCCAGCCCCGAGGTGGCCACGAGGTGATGAAACACATGAGTTTCACTACCCTGGGGTTGGGCCCCCCTTGATGCTACCGTTCTTACGTGCACCAATCCCGCGGCTCATCCCTGCACGTCAAATCGAGCCCCTGACAACGTCCCGCTGCTTGTGCATGCAAGACTGTGAGACAAGGTATTTTGACGACCAAGGGTCGCGTATCTCCGCCGTGACAGGGTGAGGTTGGGCGGCAGGCCTCCTGCTGGGCGAGCAGGGCGCGAGGCCTGCAGGCAGAGGCCTGCAGGCAGAGGCCTACAGGCAGAGGCCTACAGGCAGAGGCCTACATACAGGCACGGCGCGCAGGGCGCGACAGCCGTAGCGGAGGCTGGGCGTGAAACTGGAAAGCGCCCCTGCGTTCCGGTGCACAGCTTTGTTGGGCTCGGTATGGCAGACACGCGCGTGAACACGGGCCGGCAGCTCTGAGTACCAGCCCAGGAGGCAGGGGGCCGCAAAGCACAGGAGGCCGGAGGCCGGAGGCCGCAAACGCCTCACAGCGAACGAAGGATGCAACAGGATGGGTTCGCAACAGCCGTCCGGCGGCCAGATCGGGAGCCAACGAACGCGCTGCACTCCAGCACTGGCGCGTAGCCGCCGCTCCTGGCCGCCCTGCCCTGCCTGCCTGCTGGACCGCGGTGTTGGAAACATGTCTTGCCAGGGTGCGTGCCAGGACCTCTCAACGTGCAAGACGGAGTGAGTCTGCAAGTGGCCAAGCGCGCATGCATGCTGCACGGTATGTTACATACGGAGGGCTTGTGCAAGCATGGCGACAAAAGGCCATGCATACCGCGCACGAGCCGGCGTTTTACTACAGAACCAGCGTGGAAGTCATTGATAGAGCTGGCTGACGCCTTCACTTGCTGCACCCTTCGGTATATGGACCCCCCGCGCCGGTTCCCCAACATACAAAGCGACGCCGCCAACGGAAAACGCGTGCGTGCATGCAAAACACACACACAACACACGCGGCCAGCGGGGCCGACGCGCCGCGTGGTGTTTCCCCTGTACACGCACATGACGGGGCGGTACGTCCCCTTCGCAGCACCGCAGCACCTACCGTACGGCACCCTGCTTGGCCGCACAGGCCGCACCAATGCACTCTGGCGCTGCGCCCCCCGTCCCTGCCCTGCCCCCATGCCACCTGGCGCCCCTGCGCGCCTGTGGCAGGCGACCCGCCGCCACACACCCAGGGGTCCGATGCAACGCCCCCCCCCCAACACCCTCATGCCCAGCAGCACGCGGCCCTCCGCATGCCAATCCAGCCACAATCGTAAAAGGCTTCCCGACCGCGCCGTTGTTCCGCCTCCCGTTGCCGCCCTCCCCTGGCCGCCCTCCCCTGCGGGCAGCAAGCTCGCCGGCCTCCGCTGCTGCCGGGGCCCAGCAGCTCGCCGCCGGGGCACATGCGTTGGGAGGTGAGCGGCCCCACGGCCACCCCATCCGGCACCCCCACCCCTCCGCCCGCGGCCCTGCTGCTCGCTCCAGGCAGCAGCCCTGCCCCGATTCCCCGCCTCCTCACGTGAGCCCTGCCCCGGGCTGCCCAGACGGCCCCACCCAGCCCCCACATACGGCCCCACCTGCCAGGTAGCCCCCCACCTGCGGACCTCACATGACGCAGCAGCCCTGCCCCTGGCCGCCTCCCGCCGCCATGCGCGCCCCCAGCCGCGACTCGATCATCCTCAGCCGCGCGGCTGTGTCTGTGAGCCGCAGCAGCGAGGCCTTGTCCAGCTCAGGGCTGAGCGAGGAGGCCACCGTGGACTGGGGGAAGGGGAGAAGGTGAAGGGAGAGAGGGAGGGGCGCATTGCAAGAACCGAGGCAGCAGCCTGCTCGAGCCTCACGGGCGGGGCGGGCGCAGAGCGCCGCGCTGAAGAGGGACCCTGCCGTCCCTCGGTTGGTCCCGTGCCAGCCTCTCCACGTCCGCTCCAACGACGGCCCCCGTCCCGCCCTCTGACCGCGCGGCTCACCGCCCACAGGCTGAAGCGCTCGGGCTGCGAGGGCGGCGGCCGCTCCCCCAGGCCGTCCATCAGCGCCCTGATGCGCAGCGCCAGGCGCCCGCTGCCGGCCGCCATGGGCCGCAGCATGGCGAGCATGGCGTCCACCTGGGCCTCCACCTGGGGGAGGGGCCGGGGAGGAGCCGGGATGCAGCAAAACCACAAGAACGACACACGGGAGCACAGCTGCTGCTGAACACAAGCAGGGACGGGACGGGAGGTGCCGTGTGGCTGCCACGAAACGGCAACGCGTGCCGGCCCAGACCGGCAATCGTGAGCCGGAACGGTAGTTGTAAGCCACATACCCCTCAGCCTTTAGCCCTGGGAGCCCCAGGAGGCCCTCAGCGCACCTTTGACACCAGCGTCGGCAGCTCCGCATGGGCCGCACTGCCCGGCTGCGGCTCAGTGTCCTGGCGGAGCGGAGGGAGGGAGGGCCGCGGCAAGGGCAGCGGCAGCGCGGCAGATGGCGGCAGGGAGATGCCTTGGCGGCCTCCACCCGTAGACCACGCGGCTAGCGCCGCCCCAAACACAATTGCTCCTGCCCTGCCCTGCCCTCCATCTTCCTTCTCCTCCTCCTCAGGGAGTCCGGGTTCACCCACGCGCCATCCCTCTGCCGCTGCACTATGTGCCCCCAGGCACCATCCCCTTGCCGCCGGCTTCCCCTCCCAACCCCTCTCACCGTCAGCGGCTCGCACCGCGCCACCCGGTAGCCGTCCAGCTCGCCGTGGCTCAGGATGCGCACGCGCCGCCGGCCCACCAGCTCCACGTAGTAGCGCCTGCAGGGCGGTGCATGGGAGGGTACCGACAGCGACACACGCTGAGAAGCTCCACAAGGCCGAGGACGGCGGCTGCAAGTGCAGCTCGGAGACGCAACCCCCGACGCGCAATCGCCCAGTTGCGGCGTTGCCGGTCCCATCCCTGGGCCCTAAGTCCAACGCACCCATCGGGCTGCGCCTGGCACTCGACGATCTCGGCCTCCGTTGCCACGTCCTCGATCTCGGCCTGGTCGCGCCGCGCCTGCGGGCAGAGGGCAGCAGAGGCGGCCGGGCAGCGCACCGGCGCCGCAGCAGTCGCGAAAGCGCTGGTGAGGGTGCGAGTCAGGCTGGCTGGCAGCGTGGCGCGCAGGGCTGAGGCTCAGACGCCGGCCGCAGCACCCCGTTCTCTTGCACCACGCGAAACCACCGGTGCTGGCTCCCACACCACCAGCCATGGCGGCGGCCATGCCGGCCCAACACAGCTCAAGCAGACGTGGAGGAGTCCGGCGCCATGGCAGCTGCGCCATGCCCAGCCTGCGGCTCCGCACCCCACCCCCCAGCCCGGCCGCGCACCCCCTTTTCTAAATCTCATGCGGTGCCACGCGGCTCCCTCCACACACGCGCAGCACCGGGCGCCGGCCCACCCTCCGCATCGCTCACCTGCGCCATGCCCAGCCGGCGGCTGCCCTCCATGACTCGTCGCACCATGAGCCGATAGCGCGGCTCAAATATGTTGAGAGCCATGGACTCGCCCGGCATGAGCAGCGCCATCACGAACAGCGGCAGAGAACACTGCTGCGGGCTGGCGGCCGCCGCTGCGGCGGAGGCGGGCGCCTGTACGGGTGGGAAAGGGACGGCGGGGGTGACATCCCGGCATGAGGCATGAGGCAGCGGGCACTGCTGTGCTCGGGCCGCTGCGGCGGAGGCGGGCGCCTGTGCGGAGTGGAGTGGAGTGGGCGTGGCTTTGGGGCATACGCCATACGCCGTGCGCTGGAGGCCCGGAGGCCCGCACGAGCGCGGCTGCCGGGCAGGATGCCGGGTGCCGCACCCAGCCTTGCGCTGAGCGCGTGGTCCCGGAGCGTGGCCCACCGCGTGCCCTGCCCCCTGCCCTCCGCAGCCCTGCCCCCCGCCAACGCCGTACCTGCGACGCGCCCGCTGCCTCGCCCTCGCCGCGCGCCTCCTTGCGGCGCTCCTCGTACTCGGCTGGGAAGGCGCCCTGGATGATGTTGGCCAGCGTGATAGTGATGGGCAGCGCGTCGCGAGCCACGTGAAGCACCTGGCGGGGGTGGCGTGGCAGCAGGACGGGCATGGGAAACATGGGGGTTCTACGTAGTGGCGAAGTGTGAGGGCTCAGCGGGGCAGCGGGCGCCCCGGCGGCGAGCGGCCCCGTCCCTCGTCGAGTGCGTCGCACCGCCCGGCGATAGGAGCAGCGCAGCGTGCGGTCCATGGTGCGGCAGTGCTGACCGAGGATTACCGGTATACAGTCCAGGGGTATTGACGTTATTTTACGTCAGCCAGCAGCTCGCACCCACCGCGCGGCAGTAGGGGCAGCGCGGCTTGTGGTCCATGGCGCGGGCGAAGCACTCGCGGCAAAAGGTGTGGCCACATGGCGTGGTGACCTGCAGCGGCGGGGGAGGGGAGGGGCGGCGGAGGGGTGCGTGGCGTGGCGTGTTGGGCCAGCAGGCGGCCCGTCACGCGCGGTGAGATGCCTGTGCGGGGCCGGGTCTGGCCGCCTGAGAGATGGCGCGGCAGCGCACGGCTACTGAGGCTGCTGCCACCAGCCCAGCGCTCCAGCTCACCGGCTAGTACGTCAGCTTAGGCACAAAGTGGCACGGACCTTGGCGATTGGCGGCGCAACTCCCCAAGCACCCGACGCTAGTCACGCTGCAAGCACCCGGTGCTCACCGGCTCGTACAGCAGCTTGGCGCAGAGGCCGCAGTCCCAGTCGTCCAGAGCCTCGCGACCCGCGCCGCTGCCCAGCGAGCGCTGCCGCTTGGTGGCCACGGCGCCCGAGCCGCCGGCCGCGCCGCCGCCGCTGACGCCATCGCCCGAGGCGCGGACGCCACGGGCGCCGGCGGCGGACGAGCCCCCGGCGGCGGCGGCGGCCTGGGCTAAGTCCGCCTCCTCGCCCAGCACGGCCTGGACCTCGCGGAGGCCCTCCTTCGGGGAGCGAGGTGGGGTTGGGGCAAGTTGGTGGTTTTGACACGGGTCTGGGCTGCGGGGAGGGGCCCTTCTGGCATATCACAGGGTGTGGGTGGGTGGGTGGGGTGCAGACGTGAGCGGAGGCCCTCCTCGCGGAGGCCCTCCTGCGGGGAGCGAGTGTGTGGGCGGGTGGGGTCATGCTGGTGTGCTAGGGGCAACCTACCCAGGAGAACTAGGCAATGGGCATGATGCACTGAAAGCTGTCCAAAATAGGCGGGGAGGCTGGACCATATGGGCACCTAACAAACCCAAAGATCCAAAGCTCCCAATGAGACCCAGAATCTCAATATTTCTAAAACCTCCCAGCATCACAAGTGGGCAGGATTATGTCATGTGAAGCAAGGGCAGCCCTGAAAGCCAGGAAGGGGGGTTCCCAGTGGCCCGGAATCATGCTTTTGGCCAGTAGTTAGTAGAGAAATAAACTTAAAAGGGCCATAACTCTCGTTTTTGGCCCATAAAACCACATGCACCCCCTCTTATGAAAGACAACCGACTTTGCCAACCGACTTTGCCCCATACACACGCGAGTCACCCCCACCCACAGAGCCTGCGCTGCACTTGCCCCTGCCCCTGTGCTGCACGAGTGCGCTAGGGCTACGTGCAGCGCCTGTGCTGCACGCCCCGTGCTGCACGCCCCGTGCTGCACGCCGTCACGTGCAGCGCGCTATGACAAGCCCTTCCGGAGCACCGGAGCTGACCTCCATCTGTGGTTCATGCCACCACATCGGCATGTGTGTACGTGTGTGCCATACGTGGCATATGTGGCATATATGTGGCGTATGCACAGGTACAGCGCCCAAGTACCTGCAGCGCGCTGTTGGTGGGCTCCAGCGACAGGCCCTCCAGGTACGCCTCGCGCGCGTCGTGGAAGCGCTCAAGCAGGAAGAGCGCCGTGCCCTGCGAGCACACCAGCAGCAGCAGCAGCCACGGCAGTGGCAGCAGGGGCAATGGCAGCAGATGTACGGTCTCAGTGATGCAGTCGGCCCTGTTTTGGGGGCCGCACAGCTGCCAAGCCACCCTAGCTCCGCGGAACAGCGCCCTGCCCTGCGAGCTCGGCCGGCAGCGATGCGTGCCGCCACGCTGTGGCGCGGTGAGCCATCGCAGCAGCCTGCGGCAGCACCGCCAACAAAGGTGCCACCGCACCTGGCGGGAGTGGGCCTTGGCCCAGTCGGGCTTGAGCCCCACCGCCTTGTCCGCATCCTTGAGCGCCATCTGGGCCAGGCTGGGGGCCGAGTTGGCAGGGGCGCACAACGACTGTAGGCATGCGCATTGCGCCACTGTTGGGACATATGGGACTGGGGCAGCGCCCAGACATGCCGGTACTATGATGGCCGTACTGGTACCGGGCATGCCAGACGGTGGCATCCTTTGCATCCCGCCCTCGGCGCACGCACCTGGTGGGGTCCAGGTCGAACAGCGCCGCGCACTCGGAGCGGCGCGCGGAGCGGCTGCGGTACATGCGGCTTAGGCTGCAGCGCGACAGGGGGAAGCAGGGAGGCAGGTGGGAAGGGCGAGCGGACAGGCGGCAGGGTGAGGCCCGATCTGCTGCTCACGCCGCGGGCCCGCGGCGTGCGGTGTGCAGGGAAGGTGCGGATCCTCGCCCTCGCGCCGGATGGCTAAAGGAAGTGCAGGCAATCTAAGACCACGGCCACCACGACCACCATGACCACCATGTGTGCTGTACAGCAAAGTTGCGGTACCGACACAGACACACCTAGCGTGCGAGGCGCGCGGCTGTTGGGCTGTGTGTCAGGCCACGCTCTCCGACAAACTGATGCATGTAGAGTATCATAATGAGAACATACAGATGTCACATGCTATGACATGACGTGCATACCTTGCGTACGAGGCGCTGCGGTTGCTGAGCAACGTGGCCACGTCCTCGGGGCTACGGGCCAGGCGGAGCGCCTCCGTGTAGGCGGCAGCGGCCTCGCCGAACTGCGGGCGGTGCGAATATGTGCGAGGCGGGAGGCACTCAGACGAGTCATCGCCGCCCAGCTGGCGCCCTGGCGAAGACCTCCTCGCGTTCAGCATGTGAACCTGTGTGCCGCTCCCAACGACGTGTGCCGCTCCTTGAGCCCAAGACACCCCCGCAGCCGGCGGCCTGGCCTCCGAAGAAGGGCAGGCCGCCCTGGTCCGGGCGACGGAGCCCCCCCACAGCCACGGTTGAACACCCAAATCCCGACAGCAGGCTCCGTCGTCTGGGCGCAGGCATCAGGTTTTACGCTCAACGTGAGGCATCGCAGCGCGTGGGGAGCGCTGCTTGCGCCACGGACGTGCCCTTGCCCGGTGTCCCGCAACTGTTGGGAGCGGAATCCCCTTTGAAATGTAGCCTAGCAATGGGTCGCCTGAACGACGCCCCAGCTGCGACCCACGTCCCTAAAACCCCTTTATGCGAAGCACCGTATTATGTGGGGACGGACGCACCAGCTGCTTGCTGAACAGGGCGTTGCCGCGCTCCTTGCCGGCGAGAAGCGCCTCTCGGTCCTGCGTGCTCTGCTCCTCCGCAGCGGCGCCCCCCTCGCTGCTTTTGGCCAGAGAGGCGGCCTGAGCGGGGTTTGTGTGATAGGGGCGACAAGGGTTGTAGTGGTGGGTTGATGGCGCGGTTGGTGCTTGGTTAGGTGTGGTTGGGCATGCGGTGCGTGGGATGGCGAGCATCGCGAAACCGGGTGCGAGCTTCCAGGGTGCTGACGAGCACAGAGCCGTCGCGCACCCGAGCAAAGACGCGCGGTGCGGGGTCGGGGCTGGTGCCGAGTTCCGCGACGCCAAGCACTTCTTCTGCAAGCATGTCGACGGAGGAGCGGCTTCCGCCAGGGTCGCCGGCACCGCTCATCGCAGCGCCTTGTCACAGAATTCAAGTTGGTTGCGTGGCGGCAGGGACTCTGTGCGGCTCGCAGCTTTGGGATTGGTATCTCCCACGAGAGTTGCCGAACACCACCGCTTGCTGGAGAGTGCCAGGTGATGAAGAATTGGAAACCTTGCAGGCAAAAACAGGTTAGGTGTGCTTGCCGAAACCCTTGTACGTGCGGCCACAGAAGCACCACGAACCCTGGCCTGTGCCCTGGCCACGGACCCCTGGTAGGCAGACGACGGCCGCATGCGACGGCGCAACTTTGCACTTGCATTGTTAGCCCCGGCCTCGCATGCATGCTCGCTGACGGCTACGGCAAGAGGCGTGGTGTTGGCTTCAGGACATGCAGCAGTATATGCAGGGGCCAGTGTGGACCTGGTTCGGCAGCATGGCGCCGCGTAGACGCGACAGCCCATCAACCCTCCCTCCCCGTGTCGACTTGCAGCATGTCAGGAAGTGTGCCACTCGCCATGCTGCCACTCACGCCAACGGCGGGGGCGCCGGCCCAGCGCGAAGCCGCTGCTGCCCGCAGTGCCCGCTCGCCAGCAGCGGAACGTTGCAGCCACCCAGTTACCACGGCCAACGCGTCCTTGTTGTTTACACAGCCAACACGAGTCGACCCCATGAAACACGCCTGCTGACGCACAGCTCCCGACTCGCACACGGACCGTGGGGACCCCGGACGCCCAGTCTTGTTTGCGGTGCACCCAGGCGCCCGCCAGGGCTCACCTCCTGCGCGCCAGCCACCATAACGCGCACACCACGACGCGAGCACAAACAGACGACGAGACCGCACGCACGACCGCACTACCGTGCGGCCGTACGACGCTCGTACTTCAGGTCACTGCCTGCTCGCCTCATACCCCGCATGCAACCGACCGCCGGCCACGCGTACGGCACCGTTCTGGTGACCTGGCGACGGCGCCGCCGGTGCACACGTCGCGCACCTCGATACCCGGATTGCCAACGGAGCGGCGTGGGCGGCCTGCTCATCAACGTCTTAGGCCGCACAGGCAGCAATCCGCAACATGGGCGCCTCGGCCGTGCTCCTGTCCCCACATCCCTTTCTCTTTCCTTCCTGCTGGCCACGCCTGCTTGCCTCGTCCCGCCCTCGGTGGCTGGGTGCCCCCAGGTGCCGCAGCCTGAGCCGCATGTACCGCAGCCGCTCCGCGCGCCGCTCCGAGTGCGCAGCGGTATTCGACCTGGACCCAATGAAGTGGGTGCGCCGAGGGCCGGCACGCCCCGACCCAGGCAGCCAGCCAGCAACCAGCGTAAGTGCGCGCCCACACGAGCTCCGCCCCCCGCCCTCAGCAGCCCAACACAGTCCCCTTTGATTGGATAATAATGATATCACGTGTTTCCACCACCGGCGCATGTCCCTTTGGCCAGCGTAGGGACGGACACAAGGTGAGGCGCACACACTTTGAGGGCGCCTGCTTCGCAGGATCAGCAAGGGATGCCGCCGTACCGGCAACACAGGCAAGCAAGCCGTGCGTGCAGAGGCGCAGGGACCGCTGTCCCGCGCATCACGGCATGCGCTGCTGCGAATGCTATGCCAGCCGCGCAAGTAAAGGAGCAAGCACAGATATGATCAAGTACGGAGTGCAGACCCCGAAGTACAGCAGTACCCGCAGCACGGCAAAGCGATACGCACGTCGTGTCACACCCAGATAGCCCGGCAGCCGAGCGAGCGTCCCCACGGCCGCCGGCTGCGGCTCACGCCGCATCAGCACCCGCCCCCCTATCGCGCCGCATGCGCAGTGACTGTGGTGCGTGTGCTTGAATCCAGCGCCGACGCACCGCAGCAGCTACGCGGCGGAGGCTGGGTGCAACCCCAGTCAATCACACACCATGGCTTCGTCTTGCAATGAACGGCACCTCACAGCAGCCCAGCACAGTGCAGACAGCCGACCCGACAGTAGGGCAGCGGTCCGCTCCGACGGCTCAGTGGCAGTACCCTCCAGCTCTGCCCAACAAGGCCCACAGCCATGCAGACAAACGAGCCTTGCCTGCCACGTACGGGGGGCCCGCTCGCTCCCGTCGTCCTACACACGGCGGCGCTTGGCGGGTGAGCATGTGCGCTCGTGTCGCGCCGGCTGCAGTATTGGCGGCCGTACATCCACTACGCATCCCGCCTTGCAATCAAGCAAGATGTCATCGACCTCTTGCCCAGCATGTAACTCCTCGGCACCTCCGGCCAACGAAATCAGCAGCCCTGCCAGCCCCGCTACAGTCCCTGCAACCAAACCCTTTGATGTGAGCCGCACTTACCTGAATCAACCCAGCCACAGCCCCTGCGATCAAGCTTTGATGTACTTCACTTCATCAACCCAAACCCTTGCAACCAATCCTTGATGAGCTTCTCTGCCTCAACCCACAGCCCCTGCAACCAAGCTTTGACACACTTCCCTCCCTCCACCCATAGCCCCTGCAACCGAGCCTTGATACACTTCCCTCATTAACCCACAGCCCCTGCAACCAAGCCTTGACACACTTTCCTCCCTCAACTAATAGCCCCTGCAACCGAGCCTTGATACACTTCCCCTCTTCAACCCACAACCCCTGCGACCGTACCGTAGTATACTTCCCTCATCAACCCAGTGCCCCTGCAACCGAGACGTAATACAATTGAATCGAGAAAACCCACTGCCCCTGCAAGCAACCGACTCTTGATACACTTGAATCGACCGAATCCACAGCAGCCTGACGGACCCTGAATGCACTTCCCCTCTTCAACCCATAACCCCTGCAACTGAGCGTCTGGCCAGCAGCAGCTCCTTTAGAACATCGACGTCACCCAACAGCAACCATGCCCGCAGGCTCGACGCCCCTGCTGGGCCCTTCTTCCTCACCCTGACTCGCCCCTTATTACGGTGCTTCGCTGAGGCCGCCGGTCCCCGCCGGCGGCCGGAGCCCCCAACCCCGCCTCAGGCAGCAGGCTTAGCCGGCCCGGCGCGACGGCGGCGGGCCCGATACCGAAGATGAACCCGCCGCGAGCGCGATGGCGGCGCTGCCTCCGCCGGCCCGGCGCGACGGCGGACCTGATACCGACGCCGACGCCGACGCTAGCGCGGAGAGCGTGGCGCTGCCGCCGCCATGCCAGCCCATGGCACCGCCGACGTCCGGCAGCGTGCCCAGGAGCATCGCACGCTGCTGAGCTCGCCGCGCCGAGGCCACCGCCGCCGCCGCCGCCGCCGCCGTCAAGGCGGCGGTGCCGGAGTCGGCGGTGCCTTGGGGCTGGGCGTGGTCCTGAGCCCACAGGAAGGTCTGCATGCGGCCTATGCCCTTGACCTCCACTCCGCCGCTGGGCTGCCAGCCCTCCTCGTCCTCAGCGGGCGGCAGCAGGGCGCGCGTGGCGGCGCTGATGTGGATGGCGCCCGGCCGGCCGGTGCTCTCCTGCGGTGGGGTGCGGTACGGTACGGTCGGGGCTGAGGGAGGTGGATTGGGCGCAGGCGGCGGCCAGTCTTCGAGGCACCAGGCCGGGGGCGACAGCTGGGCATTTTGCCGGCCTTGCTCGGCCCCCGGAGGCAGGCGAGACAGGGGCGCTGGACCCTGGCCGCAAGCGACCTCGCGCCGTGTGCCAGCAGGCGGGCGGGCAGGCGTGCTGCTCAAGGTCGTCGCGAGAACGCGCTTCATGCGCTCTTTTGACCTCACCATACGGCTGGCGGTGTTGACGGTGTCGCCTGCGGACGGCAGAACATGGCAGGGCAGGGCAGGGCAGGGCGCAAGAGCAGCGCCGGGACTGTCGGCAGGGGATACACTGTTGTTGGAGCAGCCTCCGTCAGGGCGGAGACCACAACATGAGCGGCAAGCCGCGGCGGACCCCGGCTGCTGCCTCACCGAACAGGCAGAAGCGCGGCATCTTGGTGCCCACCACGCCGCTGGTGGCGGGGCCGCTGTGGATGCCCACGCGGACCTGCGATGGGTCGCGGGGAGGAGGGGCACAGGCGTACAAGGGCGGGGTCACCGCGGCACTGCGTCCGGCCACGCGCTGCCTCGCTAGCCATCCGGCCCAGTGGGTCGGCAGCTACAATGGCAAGCACCGAGGGCGCAAGCAAAGCGCTCCTCGCTCCGCCGTTTGGCCGCGCGCCCCTGGCTGCTGCAGCGCTCAACTAGCGCTCCCGCCGGCAGCGTGCGCGTGGGCCCCTGCCGTCCAGTTCCCATCGCTCCCTCTCTCCCTCCCTCCCTCCCTTCCACGTCCACACCTGCACCGGCTGCCCCGTGTCGGGCATCGCCACCTTGGCCGCCTCCGCCAGCATGGCGCGAGCAAAGTCGACCACCTGAGGCCGCATGGGGCATGCATGGGTCGCGGGTCGGGCTGGCGGCTCGCCGCATCCCGTGCTTCGCTCGGTACCTATCCATGAAGAGATGACGAGAAAGGTATGTATCACCGATGGTGACCTGCAATAGCCTGTGATGCTCGGCCATCCTGCTCGTGCGCGGGGCTCGCGGCGCGGCGGTGGCGCGGGCCGGGGCCCAGCAGGACGAGCAGCCGTGGCGGGTGGGGCCGGAGGATGTGGTGCAACGCCCCTGACCGGCGCCAGTCCCAACACCGTACCGCCTGGCATCCGCAACCATGCAGGTGGCACGGAACCGGCTCACCCGCAGCGCGTGCAGCGGGTCGTGATCGCCGCCGCTGCGGACGTTGCGGCCGTAGCCGCCGCTGGCGTCGCGTGACACCAGGCCGCCGGCCACCATGTAGCAGTCGCCTGGAGGGGAGGGGGCGGGAGGGCATGCGGGCAGCATGCAGGGGTTGGGGCAGGGCGCATGCAGCCTAGGGAGCCTGACGGAGCTCGCTGGCTCAAGCGCAGAGGGGCGGTTTGTGGACCGCGCCGAGTGGGCCCTCGGGGCGGGCCGGCGAGGGAGCGCTTGGAGGCTGGGGACTCCACCCAGGCAGGCGTCCGACCCACCGATGGTCTCGACCTTGTACACCGCGAAGATGTCGGTGAGGCTGCACGCGACGGGGCGGACGCGGACGGGCCGTTGGGTTGTGTTGCAACGAGTGCGTGGCGAGGGCGAGGGCGTTGCGCCGCGGGCGGGTTGGCCTTGTGGCGCGTGCCGGGTGTGGCCACAGCGGACGAAATGTGTGTAGCCTCTGGCTGCGCACAGCGCTTCTTACCTTCATGCACGGCTACCCCTCGCGCGATGCGTCAATCGCCGCAGCGGCCGCCAGCTGATGCGGTGCATTCGCCGCCCACCCACCCACCCACAATCCTTCCAGTTTCAGCTGCCCCACCCCACGTAGCCCCACGTAGCCCCACGTAGCCCCACGTAGCCCCACGTAGCCCCACGTAGCCCCACGTATCCGACGCTACTGACCGACCCCACTGGCGGC
This sequence comes from Chlamydomonas sphaeroides, assembly GCA_001662425.1. Lineage (NCBI taxonomy): Eukaryota > Viridiplantae > Chlorophyta > Chlorophyceae > Chlamydomonadales > Chlamydomonadaceae > Chlamydomonas > Chlamydomonas sphaeroides. Next base: position 51,127 of record BDDC01000008.1, read on the forward strand.
TCAACACGATTGGCTCGACACGATTGGCCCACAGTCCTTCCACCCCTGCCGGCTCACCCGTCCCAGCGCGTGAAGAGGCTGTGGAGGAAAGTCATGACCGTGGCTGGCGGCACCTGCATGGGGTGGGGGAGGAGGCGGGAGCGGTCGATGCTTACATGTCTTGGGCGGGATGGGTAAAACATCTGTAGAAGGGGCACGGGAGGGCGCGGAAGAGGGGCAACAAGGACATGTCGCACATCGCGGGGGCGCGCCGTTTGTGTCGCCTCACCGTCTTTGACATTTCGGTGAAGCCCTTGATGTCTGTGTCAGCAGGCACAGCAGGGGTGTTTGTTTTGTGAAAAGTGGTAGTAGTGACAGCGGCGGTGTGTGCAAGGGAGGGGAAGGAGGGAGGAAGGACGGTAAGGGCGGGCGGCATTGAGGGGAGAGGTGCTGAGGGACAGGCAAGCGAGGAAGCGGCTGGGCATGGCAGGGGCCGAGGCGCGAGGGTTGGAGCGGCGGGCCAGGGCGCCTGAGGGCAAGGCGTCGTATGTTGCGGGCCCCCCCTCCCACCGTGCCCACATCACTCCACTTGCGCCCAGCCCTGACCTGCATCACTCAACTTGCGCCCTCCCTCCCCTCCCTTTCCCTCACCCGCGAAGGCCACCGTGATGCAGCCGTGGCTGGTGGCCAGCGCGGCGGGGTCCTGCAGGGAGCGCAAGGGAGCGCACAGGTGCGCAGGGGGATGCAAGCACACAGCACGGACAGGCTGTTGCAGGCCGCAAGCCCCCCCTGCGGCTCCACGCAGGGCGCTAGCTGGCCGCCGCCCCCGGCCGCCGCTCCGCACCCACGGCGGCCATGCGGCACCGACGCCGCGCCGCATTAGAGTGCCCAACATTGGCAGCCCCGACCATCCAGCACCCAGCCGCCGCCCCCCCCACCCACCAGCATGTGGCGTAGTAGCCCCAGCCCGCCGCCGCCCGCCGCCGCCGCCGCCGTGTGATGCGCTTGCAGCTCCGGCGCCGGCTCGCGCCCCTGCTGCTGCTGCCGCGCCCGCCGCTCCGCCGCCGCCGCGCGCCTCCTCGCCGCCGTCATGGCGGTCACCACGTGCAGCGGAAACACGTCCGCCAGCAGCCGGTGCTCCGCCTCTAGCGCCTCCACCAGCGCGGCCTCGGCGCGGACCTGGGGACGGGGCGAGGGGTTTAGGGGCGAGCGGAAGGGGAGTCGATCCGTGTGTTTATGACACAGGGAAGAAATAGACAGAGTGACACGAACGCGGCGCTTCCAGGGGTTGTAGTATGTGTGGCGCTCCAACCGCGGGGACGCCGGGGGGACGGCGCATCCCGCCGGCGGGCGCCGCACGCCAAGCACCTGCCCGCACCTGGCAGGTAGGTCCCCGTCAACACCGCACCGCCACACGCGCAAAACACACATCGCTGCTCGTCGCCCGCCCCGTCCGCAGCTCCCGCGCCCTCTCTCTTTCTCCGCCCACCTTGCTGGTCACGTCCGTCTGCACCACCAGCAGCACCGGCCGGTCGCTGGCGGGGTCGGCGCAGGGCCGGACCAGCACCTGGGAGGGAGGATTGGGGGCAGGAGGGGACAGGCGGCGGGTTTCGCGTGTCAAACACAGTGGCGTGCCGAGGTGGGCCGCATGGCTGCTGCTGGCCTCCAGTGGGGCCGGACCAGCGCCGCACGCGGAGCTCGTGAGCGGCGAGTGGCAGGGGCGAGGGGAGGATGGGGGCAGGCAGCGTTTGCAGCGCGCGAGGCGCAGGAGCCGGGGGCGGCAAGCGGGAGCGCGAGCGGGGGTGCATGCGCTCGTGCGGCCGTGGCGCAAGGGGTGGGCGGGTGCGAGGGGCTGGCGCACCGCCGCCCGCGACGACTGCGTGTGGCCGGCGGGGGACAGGGCGCGAAGGGGGCTCCGGCCCCCTGGTCGCCCTACGCCCTTGGATCACGGCGGGTCAAGCCCGCTGTACCTCTATTTCTACTGTTATTTCTGTGGCCGGCGGGGGACTAGTCGCAGGCGTCGTACGGGGGCCGCTGCGGACACGTGGCCGCCAGGCGCCTGTGGCCCCGAGCCGAGGTGGGCCCGCATGGAACTGGGGCAAAGGCGCTCGGTCGGCGGCGGCAGGACCTCAAATCGTCGTCGGCACCCACCAAACCGACCAACCACCCTCCCGACCGTGCAACGGCCTCCGCCTCACCTCGTGCCATCGCTCCCGCCCAGCCCAGCCGCCGCCGCTCGCTGCGCCCTGCTCGGCGGCGCCGCCAGCCGCGGCTGCGGCGGCCGCCGGCGGAGCTGGCGGCGGTGCCGGCGGCGGTGCCGGCGGCGGTGCCGGAGCCGTCCGCAGGCGAGGAGGAGGCGGCCGCAGGGGCGGAGGAGTAAGCAGGATGCCGGTGGGCGCATCACCCGCTGCCCCGCGCTCGCGGCCAGCGGCCGGCGTCGTCGCGCGCTGACGCAGCCTGGACTGCTCCGCCGACATTGACGGTGGCGGCGAAGGAGTCGCCGAAACCTCCGGGGGCGGAGGCGACGGCGGCGCCATGTGCGACGACCCCGGCGCCGCCGCCGCAGGCTTACCGCTGTGTCCGCCGCTGGCGATGCCGGCGTTCGACCGCTCCGCCGCGCCGCGCGGGCCTGGGCTGCTGCGCAGTAGGCGCCGCAGCAGGCCACGCAGCTGGCTGCGGCGCTGCGGCGGCTCAGCCAGCAGGCCTGACGGCGGCGGCGGCCGCAGGACGCCGGCGCTGGCCTCCTCAGCGGCGAGGGCAGCTGGCGGCCCGTCTGCGGCGGCGCCGTCGGCCGGAGCGGCGGCGTTGCGGTCCAGCAGCTGCTCCCGTCGCCGAGTGCCGACTGGTCCCACCGCGTCCGGGACCAGGGCTCTGCCGCCACCGTCGCCGCGGCCGCCAGCCAGCGCAGGCGCCTCCGTCGCCTCGCCTGCACCTGCCTCCTGCGGCCCAGGCTGCGGCGCCCGCGGCTCCGGAGGGCAGTCGGGCTTGGTTCCGAGCAGCGCCTCGCCTCCGCTGCCGCTGTGGCCGCGGCTGCGGCCGGCTGAGAGTCCGGCCCAAGGCGGCGCCTGCCTCCTTGGGGGACCCCCCGTGCGCTCGAGGGGCGTCGAGACCTCGTCGGCAGCTCGCCGGGCTGGATCGGCCACCACGCTGTCGCCGCCGCCGTCGGAGCGGCCGAGCGAGCTGCGCGGGTGCAGCGGCGAGCGCCGCACAGCGGCGGCTTCGCAGCCCGGTGGGCCGGCGGCGGCGTCACCGCTGGCGCGGGTCGGGCCGCCGCCCGGCTGCAGCTGCGGGCGTACGGCAAGGTGCGGCACGTGAGGCCACGTCAGGCCCCGGGGGAGCACAGGGCCATCCGCCGGCGGGGTGCAGACGGCGGCCCGCTGGCCTCCTCTTCGCCCGCCCCTGGCCTGGCCTGGCCTGGCCTGGTCCATGCAGACCCGGCCGCCTCCCTTCCGGCCCAACCGCCCGTCCAGGGCTCCCCACAGCCTGTGGGCACTGCCATGGGGGTACCCCATGCTGCCAGCCACGCGCCGCCCTGGCCATCACCCACCAACCCACCCACCCACCAGCCTACGCCCCGTTCAACATTCCAACCGTCCAACCGAACCGCCAACCCACCCACCCATCCACCCACCTGGGCCAGCCGACCAAATGACAGCTCCGTTCCATCGCAGCTGCCCGACACTGGCATCGCCGCCACCAGCCCCACGCCCGCAGGCACCAGCCGCGCTGCGCTGGGAGACGGCGGCCGGCGGGCGGCCGGGGACACGGCGCCGCCGCCATCCGTGACGCTGGCGGCGCCGCCGCCGCCTGCGCCGTGCTCCGTGCTGGGCGCGGTCCCCGCCAGCGCGATCCCAACCCGGCCGGTGGCGGTCCCGAGCAGCGCGGCGCGAGGGCCCGTCGCCAGAGCTCCCGCCGACGCACAGCGCCGCGGTCCTGCAGCCAAGCCCTCCTGCACGGCCTCCGCCGGCCCCACCACCGGCGCCGGCGCCGTCAGCGCGCCCTCGCCGCCGCCCTCCACGTCTTCATCCACGTCCTCGCGCAGGCTGAAGCAGCTGCTGCCGCGGCCGCTGCCGCTGGCGGCGCCGCCGTCCAGCGCCCGACCGCGGCTGGACGGCTGCCGCGGAGCCAGCCGAGCGCCTGTGCTGCCACGGCGGCCCGAGCCGCCGGCCGCTGCCGCCGCCGCCCCCGCCGCCACGCGGCCGCCCACGGTGGGAAGGGGCACCGAGCCGCTGGTGCCCCTGCTGGTTCCGGTGCCCGTGCCGGTGCCGGCCCCAGTGCCGGTGCCGGTGCCGGCACTGCCGTCGGTACTGATGGATCGACGGTGCAGTCGCGGCACCCAGGAGGAGCCCGCGATGTGTGCCGGCGCTGCAGCCGGCGGCGGCGCCGCGGCGGCGTCGGCGATGACGCATGACGGCGCGGTGGACGCCGCACCGAACAGCGCCGACGCCGCGTCGCCGTAGCTTGCCAGCGCCGCCGCGGCCGCGGCCGCCGTCGCCGCCGCCGTCATCGCCGCTGCTGCCGTGGCTGCGTCCGTGTTGGCTGCGACGGCGGTGGTGGGGGCGGCACCGTCTGGCCAGGAGGGCGTGGAGGAGGTCAGGAGCGAGCCCCGACGGCTGGGGCGCGAGGCGCGTGGCCCGGTGGCGGACCCCAGGTTGAGGCGAGGCTGGTCGCGGGCTGGTGCCGCGGCAGGAGCGCGCAGCACCCTGAAGACGGGTCCAGCGCCGCTCGGTGCTTCCAGCGCAGCGGCCTCTGCGGCGGCGGCTGGTGCCGAGCCCAGGCCCGGGGCTGGACCGAAGCCGCCGGCCTCAGCCTGCGATGCGGCTGGAGTTGCGGCAGGGTCGGCGTCTGGGGCCACGAGGCCTTCGGGCGGCAGCCGCAGCAGCTCCAACGAGAAGTGCATGTCGGAGGAGGAGTCGTGCAGCCTGCCGGTGGTGCCCGTGTCGGTGGCGACTGCGGGCAGCAGCAGGCGGGGCGCAGCAGCCGTGAGCTGGCGGGGCCCTGTGGGCGCCATGCGCGCGCTCTGGCGCACTCGCCGGGCCCCCACCTCGGTCGCCAGCGTTGCGCCCCGCCAAAAGGCGCCCGCGCCGTCCAAGCTGCCCACCGTTTCCCCCCAACACAAGTCAGCCTCCACCACCCTCGCAGCCACGGCAGCCAACGCACCCGTCCATGCACACGCGCATGCCCCCACATGCCCCCACATGCCCCCGCTGCACCGCCAGCGCCCCCGTACGGACCCTGGGCTCACCCAGCGCGCCCAGGAGCTGCTGCTGGCTCAGCTCCAGGCCCGAGCCGCCGGACTGGTTGGTGTCGGTGCGGGGCCCCGAGCTGACAGACAGCCGCGACTGCGACTGCGGCAGCGACGCAGCCGGCGGTGGGGGCACCGAGGCCAGGAGTCCGCCGCCGCCGCCGCCGCTGCCCCGCGCCCGGCTGGCTTGGGCTGAGGGAAGGTGAGGCAGCACGCCGGGTGCCGGCGGCCCCGCAGGCGACCGGATGACGGGTGCTGCCGCTGCGTCCATAGGCGCATTCGCAGCCAGGCCCGGCGGGCGCAGGTCCCTGGCCGCTGTGGACGGCGGCCTGCCGCCTGGGGCTGGGCTGCCAGCGGCTCGCCCCAGGCGCGGAGTGGAGCCGGTGGCGGCGGCACCTGCTCCGCCACCGAGCACGGCGCCGCCGAGGCGCGTGGCGGCGGCGGCGGCGGCGGTGGCGGCGGCGGCGGCGGCGGCTGCTCGGGCCGGGGGCGACAGCAGCGGCCACGCGAAGGGTTCGCCGCCGCCGCCGGCCACATCCGCTTCGCCGCCACCGAGCACGGCGTCGCCCGGGGGCCACGGCCGCCTGCTCATGACGCTCCGCCGCATGGCCTGCAGCAGCTCCTGCCGCTGCTGCCGCGCCGCGTCGGCGTGCTGGCTGCGCCGCCGCTGCCGCAGCGCCGCCGCGCTCTCGGCGGCCGCGGCCGCGGCGTACGCACCGGCCAGCCTGGGCGCATCGGCGGTCGAGCCCAGGCTCTGGGCCGGGACCCGGCGGCTGGCCCGTCTGGCCCGGCTGCTGCGGCTGGCCCGGCCCAGGGCCGAGGTAAGCAGCGCCGCGTGGGCGCTGGTCCGGCCCCGGGACGAGGAGGTGGAGGGTGGCGCGTGGGCTGGCCGGCAGAGCGCGTCCCGCTGCGGCCATGGCTCCAGGGTGCCGGCGGAGGCGTCGCCGGGGGGCAGCAGCAGCGCGGCGGCTAGCGAGCTGGCCGAGGCGGCCGAGGCGAAGAGGCCGGCGAGCGTGTCGAGCGCGGAGGCGCGGGTGTCCAGCGCCGACGCGTGGGGGCTGGCGTGCGGCGATGAGGAGGCGGGCTCCTCCACGTGGGGCGACATGCGCACCACGCCGCGCCACTCCTGGGAGGGCGGGGCCGCGGGGCAGCACGGCAAGGGGTCCGCCTCCCATGCCGTCCGCCGGGAGGGCCGCCCATACGGGCGCCCACGCGCCACTCTACCCGGGGCGCGCTGTGCAGCGTGTGGGGTTATGTTGCAAGCAACGAACACCTGATCGGGCTCGGGCCCAACTGCGGCCGCTACTCGGCAACGGCCCCTCCGCTCACCTGGCCGGCTGCCACCGCGCGCATCGCCGCCTCCAGCTGCCCCGGGTCGCCCGCAAACAGCCGCCGCAGCGGCGGCACGCCGAGACCCGCCAGCGAGCCCGCGGCGCCCGTGGCCCAAGAGACGCCGCCCACCAGACTGGACCCCGTCCGGCCGACGGCGCCGCCTCCGCCGCCGCCGCCTCCGCCGCCGCCTCCGCTGCCGAGCTCATCTGGCGCCGCCGCAGCCGAGGGCGGCGGCTGGATCTGGGGCTGCCAGCGAGGGGTGGCGGTCCAGGTGCTGGACAGCGAGCGGCGGGGGCCCTGGGGCGCCTCGGGCTGGGGCGGCGCCTGGGCCGGAGCCGCGCGCGCGTGCGGCCCGTACAGCGCGGCCTGGGTGAGGCCGGTGGCCGCGTGCGGGGATGGGGGGAGGAAGCCGGCGAGGCGCTGCCAGGTCTGTGGGTGCTGGCTGGCGGATGGAGGCGGGTTGGCGCCGGTGGCGGGCGCCGCAGCTGCGGGCTCCTGGGCGACGGGGTGGTAGCCCATGAATGCGATGGAGGCGCGGTTCTGGTGCAGCACGTTGCTGGGGGCAAGGTGGCGAGTGGAGGGAAGCGCGGGGCGTGCATGTGAGTTGATGTGCATCCGAGCGGCGGAGCGTGGTGGGGCAGGCAGCGACGGTGCCGGCATGAGGGTGAGGGTGCCGCACCCACCCACCCACCCGCGCATGTCGAACAGGGTGACCATGGAGGGGATGGCGGAGGTGACCAGGTTGTCCCTCTGCCAGGGGGGGCCAGGGCCACCGGGGAGGGGAGGGCGAGGAGCAGGTCGATCGGCGGGAGCGGCCCGGACCACGATCGCGGGAGGGTCCGGTGGGCAGCGCGAGAGGGAAGCGCGCAGGGAGCGCAGGGGCAAGGCATTGGGTGGGGACGCAGCGGGGGGCGGCGAGCGTGGCTGCGCCCGGGCTGCAGCCGCCCAGTCTGCCGCCCGCATGCCGCTGCCCACGCGCACCTGCAGCCGTGCCGCCAGCTCCCTGCCCTCGTACGGGGCGTCAAGCTCCAGCAGCATGGCAGGCAGCGGCCCGGGCCCCGGGGCCGCAGCGGCGCCGGGGCCGGGCCCGGGGCCGCAGCGGTAGGCAAAGGGCGTCATCTGCACGCAGAGGGCACACAGAGGCGTCGCGGGCAGCCGTGCCGCACAGCCCGGCGGCGCGGAGCAGGGCCGCGCTGCGAATGCGGGCCGCGCTGCTGCTGCTGCTGCTGCTGCTGCTGCTGCTGCTGCTGCTGCTGCTGCTGCTGCTGCTGCTGCTGCTGCGCAGTGGCACCGACACCACCGCCCCGCTGCAGGAGCGGCGGCAGCGGCCGGCAGCGGCCCTCCCTGGTTTGCCCGTTCGCGTCTGCGCACCCGGAGGCTGAGAAAGTGGCGCCCCGCGAAGTCGCCCAGCACAAAGTGCTTGACCGAGGTGTTGCGGCCCCTTAGCAGGCTCAGCAGCAGGTCGTGGAAGAGCTGGCGGTGGAGGCGCGATGGGCAGGGGCGAGGCAAGGGGGTGGGTCGTAGGCGCAGGAGGGCGGGGAGGACAGGTGTGAGGGCTGGGGCCCAAGGGGGTGGGCCACGGGGTTGGGCAGGGGATGGGTTCGAGGGCGTACCAGGGAGCGGACGGCTCTCCCAGGGCAGGAGGCAAGTGGACGGGCCGAAGGGGCATCGGGGCAGGGCAGCGAGCTTGGGTGAAACATTGCAAGGCCCCAAGGGCGTGGGCAGCTGCGGGGGCATGTGTCGTGTCGCCCCAACGCGCGCGCGTGACGCCGTCAGATGGCCGCTGGCGCCGCCACCGGGCGCTTGGGGGCACTCCAACAGCCAAGGCGCAGGGCCCCCTCTCCGGCAGGCAGGGCCCCCTCTCCGGCAGGCAGGGCCCCCTCTCCGGCAGGCAGGCCCCCTCTCCGGCAGGCAGGCCCCCTCTCCGGCAGGCAGGACCCCCTCTTCGGCAGGCAGGGCCCCCTCTCAAGAAGGCAGGGCCCCCTCTCCGGCAGGCAGGGCCCCCTCTCCGGCAGGCAGGCCGGGCGCTCACCGTGCGTAGCGCGGGGTCTCTGTCGAGGGCGCGCGCCAGGAAGCGGAGCACGTCCTGGGGAGGTGCGGTCAGGGGGCAAGGGGCGGGAGGGGATGCATCAAGGGAGCGACAACCAGGTCTGCAGCTTCGAGGGCGGGGCGGGCCTTTCGAACCACCGGCTGTGAAGCTGCGGTGCGGGCCTGCGGTCTGCGGCGCTGGGGCCATCAGGAGCGGGATGAGCGTCCTGCTGCGCCACCCACCCTGCGCCCACCTCGCCCGCCCTGTTGCGACCGCCCACCTGCTCCTCTGACAGTCCCAGCGACGCCGCAGCGGCTTCGTTGGCGAGCACACAGCCCAGCCGGGTGCTCCCCTGCGTATGTGCACAGTGCGTGAGGGGAGCCCAGGGAAGATGGCCCGCAGCGGTTGGTGGCCGCGTTGCGGCACCGCTGCATGCAGGCCGGTGCCCTCCCTGGAAGACGCTCCTCCCCGCCCTCGTACAACGCACCGTCTCCGAGGAGAAGAGCAGCTGCAGCTCATCGGGAGGCGGCTGCCCCGGGGCCTGCTCGGGACCAGGGGGGTGCGGGTGCTGCTGCTGCTGCTGCTGCGGCGGCGGCGGCGGCGACGGCTCCAGGCTGCTGGGAGCCCAGGGACGCTGCCGCGTGCTGGGGGCGTGGGGGTCTGCAGGTGCCTGGCGCACCGAGGACGCCGGCGGCGGCACGGCAGCGGCCGGCGGCGGCGGCACGGCAGCGGCCGGCACCGCGGCGCCTGCTGGCTGCAGCAGCAGTGTGCAGCTGGCCTGAGCGCCGATGCCGACCGATGCCGCGGTGGCGTGCAGGTCGGTGACCGATGGCTCAAAGGCAAGCACGGCCAGCGCGGCGATGGGTTCGGAGGCACCGCGCACGATGGCAGCGAGGGCGTCGTGGTTAAGGACAGGCAGGTCTGCGATGGCAGGTAGGGGAACGGCAAGGGCACCGGCGGGAGGTTTCGTGTAGCGAGGCAATCCTGCAGCAATATCCTGAAAGCGCATCGCAAGCGTTTTGCATGTATCCTCGCGGGCCCGCGAAACGCGTTGCTCCGCGACAGTCATGGTTGTTCACTTGGCGCGCAGCAGCCGCGCGCGAGTCGCACCTTCTCCAGCTGAGAGATAGAAAGCATTTACGCTGGTCGGAGCAACTGTCGCTCCGTCATTTGGAGCTCGTCGCTCGGTTTTGCCTTCGGCTCGGGCCTGAGAGACCTTCACATCCACTGGAGTTGCCGTGCGTTCGGCGCCATCTGTTGTGAATATTTCACCGATCAGTGCAGCACTTGGGCATAGTCAGACGGCGCAAGGGCGCTCGGGCAGCGCCTTCCACCTTCACTGCACATCATCCGCGTACACACGTACCACGCACTATTATCGCAATATGACGCGCCGCTGAGGCGCACGCTCCCATTTTCGTCGTGCCGGCCACTGGCTCCTAACGGGGCAGCTAGCATGGTACTGGCATTCTTCGTTGTGTATTGTAGCCGAATGCAGAGTGTGACAGAGGATCGCCTGATGAGAGACCCTGATAGCGGCATGGCTACGTACAGCTGATACGGACGCCTCAAAGCACTCGCACCTTGGCTGCATCGGCTGCAGTCCATTCACAAATGTCATTTATCAGTTGGAAATGGGCGGGCCAGAGCACCCGCTGCACGCGAGAACGCATGGGCTGGAGCACGTTGCTCCACCTCTTTGGGCTTCTTGCCGGGGTTCTAGCCGGAGCAAAGCAGGCCGAGGCCCTGCATACAGACGGCGACACGGTGGTGGGTGGCGGGGATGAGCGCCGTGGGGGCGGCGGCCCCTTGCGCCGTACATGGTACGGACTGACCGTGGGCGGCGGGAAACGGGGCGGGGGCGGGGTGCCAGGAGGGGGTCGTGCCTGCGAGGGGCCCTGTGGCGAGGTCGCTTTCGGCACGATGACCATCTTGATGCGCGCGGCTGAGTGCCAAGTGCTGGCGCATTGCGCCCACACGTCTTATGGAAGGTGTTGGCGCAGCTCCGTCCGTCATGTGTGCCGCAGGCTGCTGCAACGTGGAACTGCGAGTAAACGTGCACCGTCATTTGGCGCTGAGAGGGCGTGTGCCTGTGAGCGGCGAGCCCGAGGGTGGAGCAACGCAGGGGAGACTCCCCTGGAGCATTCCCCGGTGAGTTACGCACCACCCGGTGAGTCCGCCGGCTGCTGCGTGCAGCTGCGTGGTTCAACCCTCCCTTGTTTGCATGTTCGCCTGCTCGGCCCCCCGTCGCAGCGGCTATGGACGAATTTACGGATTCGCAGACTCGAAGGTTCAGGGGTTTGGCTTCGTTGTTTTTTCACTGCGTCTGTATTTTAAACCACAAACGAATGTGAAGGCGTGTCGGCCCGTGCTCCCCTCACTGGTAGCTAGCCGGCAGGAGATGCGTTCACGTGCTGTGCGCGAGGCGCGCAGGTCATGGGTCACAGAGCAGCTCTGCTCTGGTGCTCTGGCCCGTCGATGGATGATGATATGTGCAGCATCTTCTGCAAGTGACCTACCGTACTTGCACGCCCTTGAGGCGGCCCTGCACAGCTCTAACCGTGACGCTGCACCAGGATGGTGCATGAAGGGGTGGAGAAACTGTTGGCAAAGCAAAACGATGAGGGGCTGGGGGACGAGGGGTTTGCGAAGGGGGAGGACCGCCCGGCACGTTTCCGCCGTGACTTCACGGACCGATCACAACCTCAGCACGCTGGCAGGTGCGCGTAGCTGCAAGCAACACTTCGTGCAGACGTTGTAGCTTCAAACCGCCGATAGTTCTGAACTACCGATCTTGTGTGAGCTAGCATTGCGTTGCTGCTACGCATGACTATGATTCAAGCTCGCCAATTCCAGCTGGAGCGCTGCAGGGTTCCCCGTGGCGTTTGCGCAGCAGGCGGTCTGGCGCGGCGGCCATGCTTGCCGAGACCTGCCGTCGCGAGGTTTGTCAGGCTGCTTATTTACATGCGGTTTCACAACTGAGGCTTACATGTTGGAGGCAGATACGGAAGAGATGCCCTTCCGCCGGCCCCAGGGCCATGCGGTCACCATCCATCCTTGCGCTCACCCCGCCCTTCACCACGCCTTCTGCCCTCCAGCGGAACCACTGGTCCCCTGACAAGCGGATCGTTGTTGACTTCACATGATATGCTGGTAGCCAGCTGGCCGCGACCGCGGGCCGCCGTTGTGGTCTGCGCTGCGGCTGATGAAGCCGCAGCCACCGACACGCCCAAGCAGGTACATCGCACCTGCCACACCTGAGACGGGCGATCAGCGCGGATTGCCGCACACTACTGCCCCCAGCGCCGTGCCCAGCACAGCAAGATGCTGGATCCCGTGCCAGCGAGAGCACACCCGCCTGAACCCGCCCTCCCCGCGTGCCGCACGGCACACGCGTACCCCGCAGATGCGGCCGGGGAAGCTGGCCAGGGGCACGGTCGTCAGCGTCTCCAGCAGCGGCGTGCAAGTGGACATCGGTAGCGGCGTGCTGGCTCTGCTGCCCCCAAGCGAGGTAGGCGCACCTCGACTGCCACCCGTGGCCGCTTCCGGTTGGATGTCCCTGTCCGCTTGTGGCTGCTCTCATGGCCCCGTCGCACATCCCCGTCTCGCGTCCTAGCTCGCTCCATCTCTGGGCTTGGCTGGTTGCTGACCAGCTGTGTTTGCCTGCTAGCGTGCTCATGGCCATCGGCACCATCGACACTTGCTTGCATGTTGCCTGCTTTAGCTGCGCGCTTGCTCGTGCCCTGTCGCTCCGCACGCCCCAGGTGTCGTGCGAGCCGGTGCCCGACCTGGGCGCCGTGTTCAAGGAGGGGGACCAGATCCGGGCGGTAGTGATCGAGGCGTCCTCCGACAACGGCCAGACGCTGTTGAGCACCCGGCTCATTGAGCTCCAAGCGGGTGGGTAAGGGACATGGTCCTCGTGGGCTCATTGAGCAAGAAGCGGGTGCGGCAGAGGTGCGGCGGCAAGAGCGGCGCACGTGAGATCCGCACTCGGTGCTCGCGAGCGTCTAGCCGAGGTACGTGCCAGTATGTGCTCTTGGCCCTGCGCGCCGCACCCACGCTCCCACGCTCCCACGCTCCCACGCAGGCGACATGCTGCGCGACCCCAGCGCCGTGTACGCCGCCGCAACCCAGGACCGCGGTTCCATCACCAATATCCTGCGCAGCCAGCGCCTCGTGCCCCTCAGCAGCGCGCGGCAGTCGCTGCAGCGGGTGCAGGTGCGGCCGCGGTCGCGGTGCTGGTCGTTGTAAGCTAGAAGCCTAGCCTAACCCCGGATCGCCTAGTAGTACTCGCCTGGGGAGCCGCCATGATGTAGGCGCTCACGCTAAGAACTAACAACGTAGCAATGCAAAGCAACACAAGCATCCAAGAGTCCAGTATGGTGGTGTATGGATACGCCGTAAGAGTAAGGCAGGTAGGCAGGGCAAGCGCTAAGAAGCACTCGCGTGCCGTATGACACGGTGTATATGGCTTGAGCCACACGGAGGTTTCCCCCTCACGTGCTCAGGGGCTGCGCCCCTGTGGAGCTACGGGATTCGTGCGAGCTACCGCTTACAGTCGTGCGTGCGGCGCGCGCCGATTGCCGATCGAAGCGTGTGCGCCAACAGCGTCGCGTGGCTGCGTCAAGTGGCTGGGTGGGGTGGGTGGGTGGGGTGCGTGGGTTTGCCTGGTGCACTGAGTGGCGCCGCTCCAGGCGCACACGAGCACAACGCGAGAGTCGTGCATGTGTCGCTTGCCTTGGCGCACACGGCGCAGCCCTCGCTCTGTGGCCTTGCACTCCCGCACCCCGTGGTCGCACACCTGGGAGGACCAAGAACCCCGACTCGCACCGCTTCCCTGTCCGCTTTGCCAAGCGGGCTTGCTTGTGCGGAAGCGCGCGCACCACGGCCTCCGGACACCTCCCCCACACCGCCGCCCGACGCTCACTTGGTCGCCCTGCACTCCCGCGCCCCTGCGTCGCAGCTGGGCGATGTGGTGCACGGGGAGGTCATCGACGTCAAGGTCACGGGAGTGACCGTGAAGCTGGACGGGTCGCCCCTGCAGGCTGGGCTGCTGGCGCGCGAGATCACCGGCGCCGGTGGGGTGCCGGACCCGCGCAAGCTGTTTGCGCTGGGCGATCGCGTGACGGCCATGGTGGTGCGCAAGGACATGAACGGCGGCGCGGTGCGCCTCACGACGCGGCGCATCGAGCAGACGCCGGGTGCGTTTGCTCTCGTGCCAGGGGGCCGTGCGTGCCTCTGCAGCGCCAGCGCGCGAGCAGCTGCCACGGGATGCCTGGCGCGCGACGGACTTCCTGTTCCCTGAGGGCAGCTGTTGCCGGACCACGGAGTCTACTTGCATGCGCAGGCCTGATGCTGACGGACCGGAAGCGCGTGTATGATAACGCGCCGGCGGCGGCCGAGGCGTGGCGCAGCGCCGTGCAGGCCGCGGCCCTCCAGGTACGGGCGTGAGTGCCGGGACATGGGGGCGCGGCGCGGTAAGCCCCAGCCCCCAGACCTCATACCGCGTCCTATGGTGCATATCGCCTGCGTCTCCCTGTTCGCTTTGCTACGTGCGCTTGTTGCTCGGCCATTCCCAGCCCCTGCACCCGGAGCTGGGCCGGGCTTTCGCGAGAACGGATTACCCATCCTTCACCTCAATCAATCACGGCTGGCCTCATCCCGCTCAATCACGGCTGGCGTCATCCGCACAACGATGCAACCCCGCCTGCTCCTCCCCCTCCCCCATCCCCGTCCCACGCAGCCCGGCAAGCTGGTGGATGGGACCGTGTTCAAGGTCACGCCCTCCTGCGCCTACATTGACATTGGCGGCTGGGGCCTGGAGGGCGTGCTGGGCAGCCGCGCGCTGTCGGCCGAGCGGGTGCCCGACGTCAGCGAGCTGCTGGCGGTGGGCGAGCCCGTCAGGGCGCTGGTGCGGCACGAGGACGAGGAGCGGGGCACCTGGCTCCTCAGCACCGCGGCGCTGGAGCTCAGCCCGGGTGCGCAGGCGGCGGCAGGGGATTGGGGTGCTTGGGGCGCACGGGGTCGGACCAAGATCACACGGCTGCACCCGGTAGCTGCGGGGCTGCGCCTACTCCCAGCCTCCCAGCACCGCCGCCATTGGGCCAAGCCCGGGTTCTCCGTGGGTGGGTGGCATGGGCCGGGGAGTGCGCGTGGAGGTCGGTCGCAGGGGCTCCTTCCAGGTGACCTCAGCTGCCTGGCCCGGCTGTTGGCGCCCTTGGCTGGCGCCATCGTGTCGCGCCCTGGCGCTGGCTGCGTGGCCCCGTGCCTGCCTGCCCACCATGCCCACCACCTGCTGCAGGCGACATACTAGGCAAAATTAAGCTCGTCGCCCCCTTGCTCCCTTAGGCTCTTAGATGGGCTTGCGCCTGAGGCGCCTGCTATTCATTGCTCACAGCCCGTGCCGCGTGCCCCTTCCTGCATGTACTGCTATGCCACCCCGCAGGCGACATGCTGCGCGACAAGGCGGCGGTGTGGGCCAGCGCCGAGGAGCGCGCGGCGGCATACAGGGAGCGGGCGGCTGTCTAAGGGCGAGCAGACGGAGGGGGCGGCCCGGGCTGGGGCAGCGGCAGCAGCAGCTGCCGGGTATTCGTGGGTGCCTGGTGGTCGCCACATGAGGGCGGCGTGCTGCCGGGGCCGATAGACGTCGGATGGCTGGCTGCCGCATGATGGACGCCGGATGGTGCCGCATGATGCTGGCTTGGCCGTGTGCTGGGCGTGGCGGCGTGCTTGCCATTTGGGATGCGGCCCCACGGCAGCTAGCTGTATAGCAAGCTGTGTGTTAAGCTGTGTGCATGCAGTGGCGCGCGTATCACCGTATCACCTCCTGCGCGCCACGGTGGCTGCGAGCTGCCTCAACCAGGGCACAGGCGGCAGGGTGGAGGCGGCCGGGTTTCCACGCACCCGCACGAGCTGTGGACCAGTTATGGACGAGCGAGCCATGCACCCAGCCATGCGCAGCTGGGACAGGTTTATGGATGGCTGACGCGAGGGAACAAGTCACGTCACCTGTAGGGGGGGGGCATGCCGCCACGATGCATTGTACGGTGTGGTGGTCATGCGAGGTTGGCTCGCAGGGGGTCGCGGCGTGCAGGCTCTGGGAGATGGGTGGGGGACGCGTGTTCTGCCCCGCCCGTGCTTGACGGGCTTTTTGTTGAGTAAGAACGAATGGGGATACACCTGACTCTCCGAAATTAGGGGTTAGAGAGGTGCAATTGTAGTGGCAACCGCGATAGCTTTGCAGCAGTTGCAGCCGTATCCCGGGTTGCTTGACGGGTTGCGTGCGTGAGGACATGGTCCCCGGGCGCTGCGAAATGATGGATGCCAGCTGTGTCTCTGAATTCCTTAATCACCAAGTCCTTTAATGAGTAGCCGAAACAAGGGGCAGGGCGTTGGGGGACTGGGTGTGGCCGATGCCTGCGCCACCGCTTGCTCGCTTGCTTGACGGGTGTGGGCGCGCGAGGGTGACCTTTTTGGCACGTACCCGCCGCCGTGACCGTCAAGAAGCAGCCAGGTTCCTACTCCTCGGATTGCATCCTTCGACTGCTTAAGCGCCAGTTGCGAATCCGAGGCTGTTCCACCCGCCGCCACACATGTCTCCTTGACTTCACGACTTCGCGTCTCGGCAGTTTTGCGATGCTCGCTACCACGCCTCAGGCTCGTCACATGCAATCCGGAAGCTGTAGCTCGTCTCGCAGCTCTTGCATAGGACTTCCGAGGCGGGCATGCTGCCTTCCGCGAGCCGCTGGTGTCAGGTGTGACGTTGTAGTAACAGATGGCTCGCTTATTTTGTCTCGCGGTGCATCATCATGGTTTCACTGCCACTCTGTGCACGATGGCACTTGCGGCCATCCCCTTTCCCTTCCCATCATGTGCACCCGGCGCCTCCGCAGCGCCCGCCCCCTTCCAAAATACGCATCGCCTGATGAGCAAGCGGTGCAGAGCAGCTGGCCCCGTCGGCGAGCCGCAGCCGTGGTGTATGCTGCCGCTGCAGCCACCGCGGCTGACATGCCGGACACGGCTGCACAGCAACGGCGCCACAAGGTGCGCCCCTAGTGATGGGGACGCCACGACTAGAAGCGGTACAGCCAGTGCGTGCCGGGGTGAATGCGACCCCATGCCCCCATCAACGGCGGTGCTGAAGCCACCAGCGGCACGGTACAACAAGTCCGCCGACCCCCCTTACTGAGCCCATGCGGGGCGGCGCGAGAGGACCGCTGCCGCTGCCGCCTCCTCGCAGGGTCGCCTCAGCGCCGGGGGCCAGGCCGGGTCGCTGACGCAGCGCGGCGCCGACCCTAGCAAGCTGCCGGCGGCCGGGCACCAGGTCGCCGGCATCGTACAGTCAGTCAAGCCGTACGGCGCCTTCGTACAGCTGCCAGAGTACGACAACGTCACGGGCGTAATCCACGCCAGCGAGGTGTCGCACGGTCATGTAAAGGACATGGGCGCTGTCTTCCGCTTGGGAGACAACGTGCGCGTGCTGGTGCTGCAGCTCAAACCCAAGGAGGGCCAGATCGCTCTGAGCACCAAGCGGCTGGAGGCCACACCGGGTGCGCGGGGCGGGCTGTTGGAGAAGCCGGTTACGCGGCAGGCACTCCAGCAGGCGATGAACCCAATGTGGGGCCGCCGGCTGGCTGGCTGGCTGCTTCCTCAGCAGCCCCCTTGTTGCCTGAACCACGGGTTACTTCGCCGCGGCCGGATGGCTGGATGCGTGGCCCCCTCCACACCAGCCTCCTGCCGCCACCCTGGCAGGCGACATGCTGCGCGACCCCCAGCTGGTGTGGTCGGCAGCCGAGGAGATGGCAGAGCAGTGGCGGGTACGGGCCGCTGTCGCCAAGGGGGACGCGGCGCCGCACGGCGCCGACGCTCCGAGGAAGCAGCCGGCGCCCGGCGAGCTGCTCGACGGTGTGGTACAGAGCGTCAACCCGCAGGGCGCCATCGTACGGCTGCCCCAGTACGGCAACGTCACGGGCAAGATCCACATCAGCAAGCTGTCGCACGAGCGCGTACGGGACATCCGCGAGGTGCTGGCTGCGGGCGACCTGGTGCGGGTGCTGGTGCTCCGGGGCAAGCCCGAGGAGCGCGGCATCATGCTGGGCACCAAGCAGCTGGAGGCGTCGCCGGGTGCGGCCATGGGTTGCCTGAAGCGCGGGATCGCGTACACTTGGTTCCTGGAGTAGTCCGCGTCATCGCGCAACCGGAGCCCACCGGCTGCGGCCGCGGGGCGTGTGGGATGATGGTCGCGGCGCGACGAGGGCGGATCGGTTGGGTGTGACAGCATCGCGTGCGGCCTTGCCGGCGGCTGGGAGCCGGTTGCTCGGAGGCTTGCGCTTGCGCTTGCAGCAGCAGGCTCCACCAGTCACACATGCGCCGCGTGCCCTGTCCTGCATATACTGCTATGCCACCCCGCAGGCGACATGCTGCGCGACAAGGCGGCGGTGTGGGCGCGCGCCGAGGAGATGGCGGCGCAGTGGCGGGCAGCCGGCGGCAGCGCCGCTGGCGGCAGCGCCGACGCGCCAAGCAAGCTGCCGGCGGCCGGCGAGCTGGTCGACGGTATTGTACAGAGCATCATGCCGTACGGTGCCGTCGTGCAGCTGCCCGCGTACGATAATTCCACGGGCATGATCCACATCAGCGAGGTCTCGTACAGCGGCGTGTCGGACGTGGGCGCCGTCTTCCGGTTGGGCGAGAGCGTGCGCGTGCTGGTGCTGGGCACGCGGCCCAACAATGGTCGGCTCGCGCTGAGCACTAAGAAGCTGGAGGCGTCGCGGGGTACGTTGTTGCGCGGCGCATGTTGGCGTTTGTCAGAGCCACGAAACCAGCAGCGTGCCTGCAGCGCTCGTGGGCTCCCCGGTTGGCTGGAGGCCCGTGGCTCGCATGCTTGCTTGCTCCTCGGGCGGCGGCGTCTTGCGTCCGGTCGTCGCACGTCACGCCGCCTGCGTTGCCCTCGGCGCCATGCCCACCGCCTGCCGCAGGCAACCTGCTGCGCAAGAGGCAGCTGGTATCCCCCGTTCCTCCCATAGGCACTTGTGGATGGACTTGCGCCTCAGGCGCCTGCTGCTCGCTGCCCACAGTTCGCGCCGCGTGCCGCGTGCCCCTGTCCTGCATGTACTGCTATGCCACCCCGCAGGCGACATGCTGCGCGACAAGGCGGCGGTGTGGGCCAGCGCCGAGGAGCGCGCGGCGCATTGGCGCGCGGCGGCGGCGGCCAAGGCGGCCAAGAAGGCAGAGGAGGCGGCAATGGCAGCCGGGGCCGGGGGTTGGGAAAGACGGTAGTATATCGCATACAAAGGGCTGGGGTGGTGGCGCTTGCCGCCTGCACGCTGGCTTGGGCCTGTGCGCTGGGCCTGGTGGACACGTGCCGTGCCAGCGGGCGAAGGCTGCCCCGGCGGCGCGGATGGTGGGGCAGGATGACAGTGGGGTCGGTGGGATGGCAGCACGGCACGAGCGAAGGCAGGCGGGGGTTGCGGGGCCTGTGGCCGGTCGTTGGCTCGGCGCGCAGCATGCGCCATGTCCTGTGGCGGCGGGAATCAATGCCCGTGGGGGTCCATGAGATGAGCCGACCGCCGGCAAGAGGTGGGGGTGCGGGCCACGTCGGGGCGGCGGGTGGAGGGGCGCAGGTGGGCCCCTGGTTGTTGGGCGGCGAGGGGGGCAGGGCGCAGGGCGTGGTTGCTGCGGCCTGGATGACATGCACGGCAGCTGACGACTGCACTTCACATGAACTACAACCAACGAGGAACCCACTTGCGTGCGCTGAAGCATGTGTGGCGCTACTGGAGGTGTTTAGGAGGTGACTGGGAGCAACCACGTATCTGGCAGGCGTCTATGGCCTCGGCATTCCGGCTAGCCTTCCGCCCAGGGGGGCCCGTATCGCCCAAAAAGGCAGGGCAGCGATGAGAGTGTGAGTGTGTGTGAGCAGGCGCACGTCCAAGGGCCGGAGGGCAGGTGTGGCTGCCAGGCTGCGGCCAGCCGGCGGCTGTGTGCGGCGCCGCTGGATGCACAAGCGCAGCCAGCAGCCAGGTTGGCCAGTGTGACGCATGCGGCGGTGGCTGTGACGTGTAACCCCAACCAATGCCCCACACCCAGGCCACACCCAGGCCAGTACCCCGCCCCTGCGCCAGCTGGCTGCAGCTTCAATCAGTGGAACCGGCGACCCCTTACACGGAGCCACTCGCACGCGGTCACGCGCCACGGGTTGATTCACGCCCGCGCAGCTAAAGCGCAAGCGACAGCCGAGCGCACCACGATTCGGATACATCTACGCTAGCTTTCCTCAAGCGGCCTCGGCGGCTGTGATTGCAACAGCCCCCAGCCCCCCACCCTGCGCTGCCGCAGAATCTACTGCGCTACTGCCGTACATACATGCCCGACTGACAAGCCTCTACCTCACGCACTGCTACACGCTTCACGCATGCTCCGCGCACACCGTCACTGCCCTATCGACGCACTGTCGACGCAGTGCCGGGCTGGGCGCACTCGCACCAGCGTACCGTCCGCAACACTGCGGCACCCCCCGACAAGGTTATCCCACACGCATCACCCCACACATACACGTCTACTACCGGTACATGCACTGCGTGCAAAACTGCCGGGACGGCGCCGGTGCCGCCCCTGCCGGCGGCTCCAAGGCCCCCCTCCCGTTGACCGCGTGCTCGCCCGCCCCCGCACATCCTGCTGCCCTGCCTGCGGCGCCAAGCTGCACCCGTGAGTCCCGCTGCCCTCACAGCGCAACAGTCGTACAGTCCCTCCCTGCTGCAGCCCCAGCGGCAAATCCCTACCGCTCGGCAACGGCAGCTACGCCTGACCGGCGGCCTGCCGGCCGCGCTGCCAGCCCTTGCCCCAGCCCGGCCGCTGGCTGTGTGCGCGCCCGCCGGCCGCCGCTCCTTGCTGCCTCCCCCTGCCCCCCTCCGTCCTCACTGGCAGTGGTCCTCCTCCACCGCGCGGCACAGCTCCACCTGCGCCGTGCTGTCGCTGCGGCTCACCACCCGCACTACCAGGCGGCCGCCCAGGTTCCCCGCGGTGCGGGCGGCTGGCGGGCTGAGCCAGGTGGCGGCGGCGGGGTCCCAAGGTGCGCGGCCCTCGTTGAAGACGGGCCCCCAGGCCCGCAGCAGCGGCCGGAAGCCAAAGGAGCGCTCGCTCTGGGTGCCGTTGTATGAGTGGATGAGCACCTGGTTGGGGCAGTTGTTGCGGCAGTTGCAGGCGGTAGGAGCGGTTGCTTTGTGTCTTGGATAAGGCGGTTGGGAGCGGTTGCTGGATGCCTTCAATGGCGAGAGGGAGCTCGGCCACGCTGCACCTGGAGCTCGGCGGTGTGCGTATACAGCGTCACGGCCGGCCTGCGGCCACACCCCCGCATCCTCCATCCGCCTGCACGCCTAGTCGTCCGAGCCCAGCGCTGGCACCGCCCACCCAGCAGCACCCAAGCCGTCGCTCCTGACAGCCCCCCGCCCACTCACCTGCATGTGGTGCTCCTGGCTCAGGCCCATGTCGAAGCCGCTGCCGGGGCTGCGCACGCGGTAGCTGAGGAAGTAGGTGGGCATCACGCGGGACTCGCCCGGCAGGTTGAAGTCCACCGCGATCTGAAGGGGAGGCGGGCCGGGACGGTTTTGGGAGGGTGGACAAGGGCTCGCCAGGGTTTCGCGCGTGTGCGCACGCGGCCCCTGGGGGGGCCCGGCTAGCGCGGCAATCTCGCCCACAGCCGGCGCCAGACATCGGGCCCCGCAGGGTGTGTACCGGTACCCATGCGCCGCTAGCGCGCTGGAGCCCAGCTGTGTTGCGAGCCCCGTGCGTGGCCCCATGCGGCCCCTCCCATGCCCACTCACGTAGTTGTCGTCGCGCGTGTGGGCGGCGGGCAGCGCCAGCACCTTGCGCACGTTGGTGCCGATGCCGGGCGAGCGGAGGGCCGTGAAGGCGCCCTGCGTCAGGTTGCCCACCTCCTGGCTCGCCACGATGGGCCGCGTGTCGCGGAAGGGCACCTGACGAGGCAGGGTGGGATGCGGGGAGGCGGGGTCAGGCAGGGGTTCAGGGTGGGCTGTCGCAAGGAGGCAAGGGCCGCAGGTGCCGGTGCGGTACGCCAGTCGGAAGCACGAAAGCCCCCTGGGCATTGGGGTGCTGCGCTGCTGCCCCTTCTCGACGCACCTGGCGCGGAGTGCCCGGGGCCGTGATGGGGCGCGCCCAGCCGATGCGGAACCTGGGGCGGTGGGATGGCGGCGACGGCGCGAGGCGGGTGAGGGTCGGGCAGGGGAAGGGCCGGAGCTGGCCGTGGTCGCGACGCGGGGTCGGGTCGGGCGGCGAGGGAGGGCGGTGGGCTGGCTGGGGCGGTCTGGCCCTGGAGCCGACCGTTGCGCCACCGTGTGCTCACATGTTGGGTGCGTTGGGGCACAGCAGCTCGCTGCCGGCGCCCCGGAAGTCTCCCATGACGTCGCTGGCGTCGCCGTACTCGTCTCGCGCCCTGTGGGGGGCCGGGGGAAAGGGGAGCGAAGGGGGGAGGACGGGTGGTTGAGGGGGCAAGTGTCGCGGCGCGCAGCCGGGGGGCCGCGAGGCACGTGCCGCGAGCGCCGCCAGCAGAGCCACGCCTGCAGTGTTGCGCGGCTGCTCTGTGTGGCTGCGTTGCGTTGCGCGGTGTGATGTGTGACTCGGGCTGCTCACATGCCGGCGTGCTCCAGGCCCATGTTGTGCATCAGCTCGTGCATCCACACCTGAAGGGGGGGGACACAGGCAGCAGGGTGGGGCAGGGATACGGAAGGGGCGAGCGTCAGTCGCCGGCAGGACAAGCGCGGCCGTGGACCTGGCTGGGCCCTTGGCACCCCTGATGCTCTGCCGCCGAGGGATCCCACCTTCCGAGGGGGCCCGCACCTGCACACCCACGCCACTGATGCCGCCCTTGACATATCTGCACAGGGGGAGGCAGTCGGAGCCAGCCGAACGCCTTGGCGACGCACGTCACGCTTGCAACAGTGGCAGACAGGAGCCCCTGGGCGCCGCCGCTCGCTCCGCCGCCTCGGAGCTCCGGCGCCCCCTCACCCCGGATGACATCCCTGGCCCCACCTCCCCTTCGGCCCACACGCGCGCTGCAGCAGGGCCGGCTCCATGCCACGAAAACCTCTGTACAAGCGAGTGCAGCACTGCTGTACATAGATACTAAGCATGCATGCATGCACGTGCTGTAATGTGCGCCGCGCCACTCACGCGCTGCAGGAGGGGCTGGTGCAGGTGACGTCCGCCAGCCCCGCCCAGCCGCAGCGCAGCGCGCTGGGCAGCAGGTACAGGTTGCGGCGGCGCGAGGGCTGGCGCAGCAGCGCGGCCAGCTCGGGGTCGGTGGCGGCGCGCTGCGAGGGACGAGGGTGAGAGCGGGGTTGGGCAGGGTCGAGAGGGGGGGCGAGCGGGCGTGAAGGGCGTGAGCAGGCTGCGCCGGTCGGCCTTGTGCGGGTGTGCACTTGGGCCCGTGGGGCGGATGGGTACGCGCCCGCCACCGCCACCGCCACCGCCTCACCTCGCGGCCCCACTTCTCGGCCTCGCGCTCCCAGGCCTGCTGCTCGGATGAGGTGCAGAAGCGGGACACATCCCACCTGGGGGAGGAGGGCGGGCGGGGAGCGGGAGGGAGGGACGAGATGGGGATGTGGTTCAGCAGGTTCGGTAAACACGCCGGTGCGTGCAGGGAAAGAGCCTTCTGCTCCAGGCGGCGCTTCGCTTCACGACATGACTCATCTGCGCCTATCCGTTCCAAGTCGCACGAAATCCCACACCCACCAGTCCTCGACCGTGTCGTTGCGGCGGCTGGCGGGAACCAGGAAGCCCCAGGCCGAGGGCGGGCGCGGCGGCGGGCGGGGCGGCATCACGGGGCGGCCCGTGGTGTTGCGCCGCAGCACCCCGGAGCAGGGGATGGGCACGGGTCCCAGCACGACCGTGTTGGCGGTTGGCGCGATGGTCTTGTTGTAGGAGCAGGTAGCGTAGTAGTTCTGCACGGGAGGTTTGGGATTGGGTGGGCAGAGGCGGCGTATTTAGTCCAGGGGGTCTTGTTTGCCCGCGGGCCAGCGGGCGCCATTCGGCCACATCGTCTGTATGGTATCGAAGCAGGTGATACGTTGTGTGCAACTGTCTGCTATGGTATGCCATCGCATCAAGCAAGTCTGTCGTGGTCGGCTGAGTGCCCACCTGCATGCTGGTGGCCGATCTAATGCCCTTAGCAGGCTATGATCAGTCCATCATTCGGCTAATGTACTGTTTCTCATACAGGTAATTACGTATGTGTGTGACGTGCACACGAGCTACGCGCCCACCTGCATGTTCGTGGCGGGCGAGCCGGACTGGTTGAGGGTGGCGGCCATGACACCCTGCGGCGGCGGGATGGGGCCAGCGGCAGGGGGGGCAGGCACGTGTCGTTCCGGGCTGGGCTGGGCCGAGCCTGGGCCGCTGCGCAAAGCACACACAGCTGCTCGGCGCTGGGCTGGGCCGCCGGGCTTGCCTCGTACGTGACGCTGGGGTGGGGAGCCCAGCGGTCGTCGGCTGGGTCGCAGGAGGAGAAGTCCAGGATCCACACGATGGAGGTCAGGGTGACGTGCTGCCGGCCGTCGAAGATCTGCGGGGCGGGAGGCAGGGGGCCGAGTGAGCAGGGGCGCGGTTGCTGAGCGCACCAGGGTGCCGCGCCAGGCCGTGGCTGGCGCGTCGAAACCAGTCGTCCTTGCAACAGGAGAGCGCTGCCCTTACCTTGTCACGAACGACAGGCTCGGCACCACATACCGGTACATGGGTAGAAACACGAGTGGCCGTGGTGCGATGTGTGCGCACCTCGCGCTTGGTGGTGTCCTTGTATGTCTCGCGCGCCACGGGCGGCTGCTCGCGGTCCCACAGGATGCGGAACTGCGGCTGCGGCGCTGCGCCCTGGCCGCCCGCCTTGCCCGCCTCCGCGCCGCCCTGCAGCAGGCGCCGCGAGGACGCCCGCAGCCGGCGCGCGGTGCCCGTGGCCGTCTCCTCCAGCGTTAGGCTGAGGGTGTCGCCGTTGAGGAAGCCGGCGGCGTTCTGGCGTGGTTTCGGGAGCGGCGCGGGTCAGGCGCGGTAGCTGGCGCACTTCGTCCCTGCCTGTGGAAGCGCAGCGCTGCCGCCTTCTGGACCCAGCCAAGGCACGCGTGCCGTACCCCGCGTATGCGTGGTCATGCGTGACACCCAAGCTAGGCTCACCCGGAACTCCTCGGCCTCCTGCCCCACGGCGATGGTGGCGCGCGGCGCGTCGCAGGCCTGATCCTCGATCCAGAATCCGGTCTCTGGATCTTGGATCTTGGGGCAGCGCATGGAGATCTCCGACAGCTCCGGCGCGTGGACCAGCATGCCGCCGCCGGCGTCAGGCGGGGGTCGGCCGAGGGGAGGGTAGCGCGGCGGGGCGGCGCTGGATCGGGGCGGGCTGGCTCGGGACGGCGGCGGCCGGCGGAGGGGCGGCGTGAGCCACCGGAAAGCTGTCATGTACGACAGTGTGGCCTCAACTGCGAGGGACGGCAAAGAAGGTGGGAAGGACGGAGAGCCGGGTGAGTGCCTGAGCGCGAAGATGGTGCAGCTGCGTGCCACTTGGAGATTTGGGAGGTAGGGGCGGGCGCTTGTTTGCTGCGCCCACGGAGGGAGGGAAATGCGCCCCTGCATCGTACCTTCGATGACTTGACCGGTCGTGGGCACCGGGGGTGGCGGTGGCGGAGAGTTCGGAGCGACCGGCGGCTCGTTGGGCGCAGATGGCGCGGCCGGGGGCAGTGGCGACAGCGGCGGAGCGTAGTCGGCAATCTCCTTATCTTGGGCTACTGCACTTATTGCACAGCACGCGAGCAGGAGGCCCGCGACAGCGAGGCAGAGCCGCAGGCTGGACGCCCGCATCTCGTGCCGCATGTGGCCGAAGTGCTCGCGCTCGGCAAGCTCAGGTGCCCCGGGCGTAGCAAGTCAGCTATGTGGCGGTCAGATGTACCGCAACAGCAGGTGGCTGTCCCAATCAATGCGACGGGAGTTCTCCAGACGGCGTAGAAGGCCAATCGGCGGAACGGGGTGGGCCGAAGGTGAGCTTGCGCCGCCGTATCCTTCAGACTTAATTGTTTGGCTCTGCAGTAGCAAGATGGCATCGGTTTATGTGCGGGGGAGCCTTGAGTGATGGAACAGAGTACGGCATGCCCGGCGACTGTGAAGACAGCCGCGAGCGACCGACACCTCGCGCCGCTCTGGCCAGCTATGATCGCTAAATTTCACTATGCACTTACAAGGTAAAGCAGACGAGCAGTCGCGGGGCCGCGAAGACGAAGCCGCGAAGTCCATCCGTCAATGTCTTGTTGGCCCGTTTCTCACAGCAAACGGCAGCCCATCGCCGCACGTACACGCACGAATACATTACTGCAGAAGCGGATGCCATTATATGCGCGCCCGCCCAGCTTCCAGAGCGACAAGGCTAGAAGTTGGGCGGCCGCAGCGCACGCAGCAGCGCACGGGGCCCACGGCTAGCTGCCGCGCCAACGCGTCCAGGGTCCAGCAAGATCTAGCGAAGCCCCGACTTTCATCCCCGTCCCAACCCCATCTAGTCCCCACCCTGACCGCAAGACACGTACAGCTCTGCCCACAAGCCCCCAGCACCGCAAGGCGCCGACCGACCTCGTAACCTAGCTGCTGCTGCTGAGGATGAGGATGCTGCTGCCGCTGCTGCTGCTGCTGCTACGCGCGCACAGCGCCGCCAAACTCCTCGGCCGGCCGCTCCTCCGCCTCCACTCCAGCCGCCGGGCCCTTCCATTCCTCCGCCTGCTGCTCCTCGTCGGCCATGCGCCGCCTAAAGTCCTCCTCGTCGGCGATGACGGGCGGGAAGACCCAGCGGTCGGAGCCTGCGGGACGTGCGCACCGCGCCACACCCACGGCAGCGCAGGAAGCTTGCGGCAGGCGCAGCAGCGCCGCGTAGGGAGCGCCACACGCGCCGAGGCGGCGGCCGCTGCCCGCTGCCTCGCGCGCTACCCGTGCATCGCAGTGCGGCCAGGGCCCCGCCCCCCGCACCCCCGACACGTACCCTGGCCCTCGCACGCCTCCTGGTGGCGGCTCCAGTAGTGCGACTGCGCGCCGGCCGGCAGCCCCTCCAGCAGCCGGCGGTGCTCCGCCTCCAGGCCGCTGATGCGCTCCACCTGGCGGGTGGGGGCGGGAGGGAGGGGGGGTCAGGGCGCGGGGGGCGGGCGATTGCTGCTGCACTGTCCCACTGTGGGCGGGCACACCGCATTGCAGTGGACGAGCGCGGCCTTCGAAGACCGACCGAGCTGACGGAGCCGAAGACGCGAATGACCTGGCAGAGAGGCGGTGCGCGGATAGGGCGGAGACAGGTGCTGCCGGGAGTGCTCTGCTGTCGTGCGCTGGGCTGCTGGACAAGGACAGCATCCCTCGCGCGCTGCTGCAGGCATCCGACAGGGCTGGCGGAGTTGCGGGTCCGCTCCATTGGGCGGGGGAAAGGGCCAGGGTTGAAGGGAGGCACGGCGCGGGAAGGCCGGCACCGGCTTGCGCTGTACCGGCCTCGGCCACGTACCGGTTCCCCGCCAGGAACGCCGCACGCCTCGGACCCCTCGGACCCCACCCTGTCAGCCCTCGGCCCCCAGCCCTCGGCCCCCTCGACTCCCCGCCCCGTCACCCCTCGGTACCCCAGCGCACCAGCTGCAGCTGCGCACCCCGACCATGCAGGTGCAGGTAGCCTGCGGACACAGGCGGGCAGGGCCCGTGGGGCAGGGAGCAGCGGGGTGGAGGCCCTGCGGCAGCTGAGCTCGCGGCCGGGGCCCTGGAGGGCGGGCCTGTCGCGCCATGTGTGTTGTGGGTTGGGGCTGCAGCGCTTGTGCGGCTTCGCACCACGGCCGCCCGCACCGCGGGCACGGCGCTCTCACATCGGAAGATGTTGAAGGAATTGGCCAGCACATCGTCCTGGCAGCATGAAGCAGCGAGGGGAGCAGCGAGGCGAGGGGCCGGTTGTTCAGTCCCCAATGCGGCTGTGACAAGCACTTGCCGCCGCGCAACCCGGCTCGGCACCGCGGGCCGAACAAAGCCCGGCCGGGCCAAGCACCAGGCCGCGCGAGCACCTGCCGGACCGGCCTGAAGTCGGATGGCTATGCGCTGCCGTACGCGCTTGAGCCGCACCGTGCCGTGTGCCGTACCTCGTAGTCGCACAGGTCGTCACTGATGTCGACCAGCTGCTCGTCCACCCGCAGGAAGGCCAGCAGCTGCTCGTCGTACGGCAGCCGCGCCAGGCGGAACAGCAGCAGGCACAGGACCTGTGCAGGGCGTGGGCAGTCATTGTAGCTCAGATAGCTCAGGTAGCTCAGGTAGCTCAGGTACCTCAGGTAGCTCAGGTAGCTCAGGTAGCTGCACACGACAGCGTGTCCTTGTGTGCGCAGCAGGGCCAGGCCACGGGGCAAGGGTGCTAGGCGGAAGCGCACGGGGACAATTGGCAAAACGGAAGGCGCGCGAGGCGCAGGGGTCGGGCGCCCGTGGACATCTGACCCAAGCACGCCCGCCGCACCACTGCCGCTCCTGCAGCTAGCAGACGCAGGCTCTGGGCAGCTCTGCGCCCCCAGCCATGCCTGCGTGCTCCCAAGCACCTGCGCGCGACACCGCACGCCGGGCCCAAGGGCAAGCGCAAGCACCATTCCACGTGACAGCGACCACCCTGGCTGTTCAACCAAGCACGGCATCCGGACTCTGCCAGCCGGCCGGAGCGCCCACCACGCCAGCGCACGCAGCCGCACCAGTGCGGTACCCACTGCGCACCCGGTAGTCGAACGACTTGGCCTGGTGGCACCGCAGCACCTCCTCCGCCCCCACCGACGCGGCGGGGGCCACCAGCGGCCGCGGCGCCGCCCTCAGCCGGCAGCAGATGGCCCGCTCCATCCGCCAGTAGTGCAGGCCCTGGGCAGCAGGCGGGGCCCGCGGCGCAAGGCGATGGGGTAAGGGCTGCAGTACATGCGGCGGCGGGCGAGCTACTTCCGCCGGTGCTCTCGGGGAAGCGTTGGCGCGCAGGGCAGCAGCAAGGTGGGGTGGCGGCGTCGTGGAGACACGGCGTGAGCCCCGATGCGCTGCGGCTGCGTGGCGCTCGCCCTCCTCGCTGTCGCGCGCCAAGGTGCAGGCGCATGCAGTGCGCGTGCCCCTGCCCGGCTGCTGTCCCCTAGTCTGGTGGCAACGCCCGACGGCCGCGCGGCGTGCAGGCCCGTGGAAGGCCGGCCGGCCCTCCAGCTACCGCCGGAAGCCCCCATGCCGCCAGCATGCGGCCCCTCCGGACACGTGCGGCCCTGTGGGCTCCACGCCCGCACCTGCTGCAGCTCCGCTTCTATGCGGCCATCCAGCAGCCCCAGCTCCGCGAGCACGCGGCGGATGACGGCCATGCCTGCACAACGGAGCGGTGGGCAGCAGCATGCAGGCACCGTGCGCCGGTGCTGTGGGCACAGGAGAAGGCCGAGGCGCGCAGGCAGCGAGCAACCTCGCCCCCGCTCGCGCCCTCCCCCTTGCCCTGTAGCCCCTCCCGTCCCCATTCCCCTTTCCCCTCAGCACAAACATGTTACCTGTTTCCGCATACACAGTGTCGCTGTTACTCTTTTACTTCCCTTAAGATGAACACACAGTGCCGCGTGTTACTCGGTAACTTTCCTTAAATGCACACACAGTGACGCACCCTTCTCCGCGTGATCGCTGTGCTCCACGCCAGCGCCCGTGAGGGCCTCATTGTCCTCATCAAGCTGCAGCGCAGGGACAGGACAGACGTCTTGTGCTACAACACCAGGCGTGAGGCCCCGCCCGGGCGGAGGCTGCCCCCATGTACAGTCACCGGGCCTGGCCTGAGCTGGACTGCGATCGTGACCCCGTTCTCCTGCGGCAGCGCCTCTAGCTCGCCTGGTAGATGCTGGCCTCCACCCACACCAAGACGTCCATGTAGCGAAACCAGTCCTACGGGTCACACGTGGGGAGGAATGGCAGGCGGGGTTATGGCAGGTGGGGCTACGCCGGGTTGCGCGGCGGGCCACGCTTGGGCGCGTGTGCTGCCGCGGCAGGGCCGCGCGCGGCGCCGCGGCGGGCGCTGCGGGTTGAGGCTGCACAGCCTGCGCGCACCTCGGGCAGCTTGAGGCCCAGGTAGGGGAAGTAGCTCTTGGCGAAGTCCTCCAGTGTGGTGCGGGAGCGCTGCAGGGCCTTGAAGCTGACAGTGAGCGATGATGCGGCGCTGCCGCTCATGATGCAGCGAGCCTCCAGCCAGGGCGCAGTGTACCGGTGCCGAGGCGCGGAGCGAACCCAGGCCTGCGTCACCCACAGCCGCGGCCTGGCGTGTAGAGTGAAATGCTTCAAGCGAGGCGTCGCAACTGGCCAACCGGGCCCCCGTCATCCTGGGGTTGCGGTGCGAAGGGTGCCGACGGCACGTACCACGGGTAACACGAGCGCCGCCACAGCGTGGGCTACGATAGCACAATTTTGGCTCTTATCTCTGTTGCAAAGTCAAGCGTGCGCGACAGCAATCTCTGGCATGCCCGTCGCGAGGTCGCGCACATGGCCTGTGGCTCCTCCTATGCATGCATATGAAGGTTGAACATGTGCACTTGTTCTATAGCTAAGCGATGCGTTGAGTCACAGCAGCGGGTGAAGTTATCGGCACGAAACCAAGGCTTTTCCCGAGAGCCTGTAACCCAGTGGCTGACCCTCATCCAACATATAGGGCGACTCATCGAGGCCGGTGTACACAAAACCGCTGCTGTGCATATGAGCTTGCTCGTGCTCGAGGCCAATGCGACGGGGCGCACACGCCAGCAATGTGCCGCCTGTTAGTTACACAGTCGACGTGCACCACCTCACCCTCGTCTCGCGGGCGAATGCCGCCTGCGCCGCACAAGCCTGAGCGTCGTCCGAATGTGTCACGTGCTCTACAACATACACCGCATGTTGGCGGCAAACAACATGCTCCGCTGTCAAGGCCACACGGCAGCCGCTACCCTGAGCCGTGAGCCGCTGCAAACCCAGCCTGGGATGCCCACCACCACCACGCCACCGTGACACCCAACCGACCGCACGCAGCCTGAACCGAGCCCCGTGTCGTACATCGCAGCGCGTCCTTGGTGTCCTATCCGTCCCCATTCAACCCCCGCGTCCGCCTGAGCAACAATTTTGCCACAACGCACACCCAGCAGCACTGGGCCATCAAACACCCAGGCCACGCTTCCAGCACATTTCCCGGTTAGTTGGTGTTCATGTACGTGCTGGCGTCGATCTTCTCCGGCAGCGGCTTAATGTCGACGTCGAAGCGGTCCTGCACGGCGTTGAGCACCGCCGAGTCCTCCTGCGACGACACAAAGGTGATGGCCAGGCCCTTGGTGCCGAAGCGGCCGGCGCGGCCCACCTGCACGGCAGCGACACCGAGGGGCAAGGGGTCAGCCAGCGCACGAGCAACACGATCTGCTGGGAAGCAGAACAGCAAACGTGGCAAAACGATGGAGCCTTACTAGGCATACCGCCAGGCCCCCGCAAGCGCTCAGGAGCAGCTTAAGCTCCGAAAGACTCACCCTGTGCAGGTAGGTGTCGGCGCCGTTGCCGTGCTTGGACTCGCCCTTGGCCTTGTCGTCCGACTCGGGCATGTCGTAGTTGATGACGATGTTGACACGCTCGATGTCAATACCGCGGCCCACCAGGTCGGTGGCCACCAGAATGCGGTGCTTGCCCTCCTTGAAGTTCTTGTACACCTGTAGAGGAAGACAAAAACGAATGGGCGGGGGCTCATGTTATGCATGCTACTACCGGGCTCGACGATTGGGGTTTGGGGATATCGACAGGACAGACGCCGCGGGACGGCGGCGGCGCGCACCTTGATGCGCTCCTCCTGATCCATGCCGCCGTAAATGCACACGCTGGGGAAGTTGCACTCGTTCAGCAGCTGGTTGAGCATCTTGGCGCGCGCCACGCTCTTGACGAAGATCACAACCTGCGCGGTGCACGCGGTGAAGCGAAGGGGACGAGACGGACGTTAGCGAGATTGGCAACCCACGGGAAACCCTCCTGATCACTTCTTCTTTACAAGCCGTTCAAGCCTGTGCAGCCACCCGTTTCGTGCCTGAAGGGTCAGCCTACCTGGTTGAAGTCCAGGGCGTCCAGCAGGTCGTTGAGCTTGCGGTTCTTCTCCTCCTCGTGCAGCATCACGTAGTGCTGCACCAGCCCGTGGAGCGTGAGCTTGGACTCGTCGTCCACGTACACCTCTTGCGGCTGCGGGCAAAGAAAAGAGAAGAGGCACGTGAGGGGACGAGGCGCTTGCTGGCAGGCTGCTGCAGGGCGGGTGGCTGCTGTGATGCTCGCTCTAAGGTCAGCGGTATCAAGCGGAAGGAAGGGGTGGCGAATCTGTCGTCAATAGCGCGATGGGGGCTCCACCTGCCCAGCTTCATCGGCCCACGCACGCACGACGGCGCGGCGCTGCACTCCACACAAGGGGTCGCCAAAGCGCCGCCGTGCCCTCCTCGCCATGGCGGATGCATACGGGCCGGTCGAGGGCGGAGCGAGAGATGCTCCTCGCACGCGCGCGCCCGGGCCAACCTGGCCCAGAGCCCCATCGCAGCGTGCGGTAACCTCGCCCCGCGCCGAGCTGCCCCGCGCCAAGCATCAGGCGCGCCAACGCCTCCACCAAGCCGCCCAAGGGCCGGCCATCCTCGCATGCGACAGACAGCGCTCGCAAGCGTCCAGTGAGTGATCAGGCAGCGGTGGAGGTCCGTCCATCCGGCTGCCGGAGCTCAAGAGGCCAGGAGGCTGGTGGCTCTGCCGCAGGTGCTGTAGGAAGGCGCGACCCTTGGGCAGCGGCCCCATCGAGACTGGTAACTTCCGCGGAACCAGGTATGCCGCTGCTGCCGCAAACGTACGTTGGTCATGAACTTCTTGCACACGGCGCGCATCTCCTGGTTCAGGGTGGCGGAGAACATCATGACTTGCTTCTCGTGCGGCGTCAGCTTAAAGATCTCCTGGCAGTCGGCGCGCATGTCTGCACGAAGGGGGCGGGGTGAGACACGGAAAGGGTTACGTGGTGAGGACCTGAGGCACGGGGCCGCAAGCGCGGGGCCACCCGGGCATAGCCCTCGAAAGCCCGGTGCATTGGCTTACCCAGCTTCTCCAGCATCTTGTCGCACTCATCGAGAACGAAGAAGCGGACGTGCTTCAGCGGCAGCGCGCCCTCCTTGGCGAGCTGAGAGGAAAAGCAGGGAGAAGGGCGGGAGCCGTGTCCTTCACATACAGGTTTCGTGAGCAAGGGCACACCCGCTCCGCCGCGCCTGCAGCACCCCACAACACACAATCCGTCCAACGCACACACCTGCTTGATGCGGCCTGGCGTGCCGACGACGATGCTCGGGATCGCCTTCTTCAGCGCCTCCTTGTTTTGCGTCACCGGAATGCCGCCGTAGAAGTTGCCGATCGTGACGCCCTTCATGCGCGCGCTGAAGCGCGTGAACTCGTGGCAAATCTACACGGCGAGTGGCATAAGTTAGGTCGCGGAGCTAGCTGACGCTCCGCTGTGGACTGCAGTATATACCTGGAACGCAAGCTCGCGGGTGTGGCACAGGACGATGGCGTGGCACTCGCTGGGCTTGGAGTCCAGCTGCTGCAGGATGGAGAGCACGAAGACCGCAGTCTTGCCCATACCAGACTTCGCCTGGCAGAGCACGTCGTTGCCCAGAATAGCGTGCGGGATGCACTCATGTTGCACTGCGCGCGAAGGCCGAGGAGCGCTGGTCAAGCGCCTGGCGATCTGGACGCCGGCCAAGCCTCTGGTGCCGCCGCATGACAGAGCTGCCGCCAGTTAGGGAGCTGACCTTCGGAGGGGTGCTCGAAGCCGCAGTCGGCGATGGCCTGCAGCAGCTCCGGCTTAAGCATGAGCTCCTTGAAGCCGGTGGCGTGGATGCCCACATAGCCCTTCTTCTCCTGGCCAGCCTTGCCAACGGCCTCGGCCTCAGCGACATCGTCCTCCTCGTAATCGAGCAGCTCCTCCTCGTTGGCGGGGTCAGCCATCTTGGCGGGGTGGCTGTTCGTGACGAGTAAGAGGTGGTTGTTTCGCCTGGCGCGTCGGTGTTTGGTGCGCAAGCAGGCTAGAGTAGGCGTTCAGGAGTTGCGCGAGCCCGCGCTTCTGCGCTCGCGCGTACGACCGGGATGGGAAGTAACCCCCGAACCAAACCAAAGCCTAGTGCAACACTTGAACGGTTAAGCAGCACGTCGACTATCAATGTGCGCGTCAGGACCAGTGTGAGCTCCACGGTCCGGGATGCGCCCTGCGCTCTGGCCCCGCTGCGGCGCGTCGGTGCTGCGGCCTGCCGACACGCATAGATGGAGACAGCATTGAGGGACCAAGTGCCCGCTCCTTCAAGTGGTTCCAGGCCACGGGCAGCGTCTCGCCGAGCATGTCTTCCCCCTGGGCCCCTGCTCATGCCTATGGGCCCCGTCACCGGGGTGTTCTGGCAGCAGATATGGCTTGCCGTTTCAGGGGGCTTGTCGGGATGAGGGCTTGACCGTGGCACGCGCGTACACGCCATCGACGTCACCGTTGACACCAAGGCTCCGTATCGCGCTTACCATCGCATGCCAAGAGCTGGCCATACCGTGTGCCTAACGTGCATTCGCTAAGGTTTGGCGGCCCCCACTGTTTTGAGCTGGCTCTCCGCTGCCTAACACGTGGCCACCCCTGCTGCGGCTGCGGAACATGCCTTCGGGGGCGGGCCACCACGGCCGCGGCGGCAATCAAGGCGGAGGGATGGGAAGCCCGCCAGAGAATCGGAGGAAGAACGGGGAAAGCCTGCGCACCATTGCCACGGTTGCTCTGGCAACGACAAGTGCATGGGTGGCCGCGTCCACAGCTGCAGGGGAAGGGAAAGTGCGTTGGCACTGTGCAGGCGTTGGCGGACATGCCTGTCTCCAAGCTGAAGAAGTTTTGCGCGGGTTGTGTTGAGGGGCCGCGCATCCAAAGCTGAGCAACCGCAGGGCCGGGGTCAGCAGGGCCGGGCCGGCAGGGCGCCGGGATGAGGGCTCATTAGGCAAGGCAGCACGTGAGAGGGACGAGCAGCGGCCGGCAGGAGGACGGGGACCCCGCCAGAAAGGACTTCGCCTGCAGCAGGGGCCCCTCCTGGCCTGCAGTCGGTGAGCCGTCAAAGCACACGCCCTATGGCGTCCCCGGCGCCCATGATACGGCCATACCATCCCCATACCATACCATGGGGGCCCCCGCCATGATATTGTGCCAGCCGGGGCATTGCCTACCGTCTTACATCCCTATACCCCACATTATGTGGCTTCCAATGTGCCCTCCCGAACCGCCCGCGACTTGTTGGATTGAATGCACGCCAAGCCATGCCTGCACACAGTTGTTCACGCATCCGCTCCTTATGCCGCACACCCTGTCAAACCGGAAACCCGCCGGCCTGACTGCATGAACTGAGCTCATCAACATCACTACTCTCGTCCTTGACAGCACCACTTCGCCGTTAAAGGCCGCCCGCTGCCGCCGCTGTAGCCTCTACCTGCCTGCCGCTCGCATGACGCCGTCACTGCAACCAGGGTCCAGTCGCACGCTGCCGTGCAACGAACTGCCGGGCGCTACTGCACCCTGCCGCCGCGCCACACAGCTACTTCTTATCACGGATCCACAGTACGCTAGCTGCAACATGCCTGCCTGTAGGCACATCGCTCGTGACGACCAGCCGCGGCGGCGGGCCTCGCGCTGCCATGCGTGCGATTGCGGGCCGCATAGCTGAGGCCGCCGCGGCCACCGGCTACCGGCCCCGCTGTACGCGTCCCATTATGCTGAGTTGCCAGCACCCACACAACCCGCTAGGCCTCTGCTCGCCGTGACAGCCTTCTGCTCACCCATGCCTTGATCCGCGGTTCGCTAGCTGCAACATGCCTACACACCGTGATAGATGTTTGCAGCCACCCACAGTCCCACACACCCGCTCTAAGGCAGGGCCCCGCCGGCTTGTCGTGACTGACGCCGCACTCGTGGCTAAGCGTCCTGCGGTCTTCTGCCGAGCTGCCAGCACCCACAAACCCAGCTAGCTAGACCGCTGCTCGCCTAAGCTAAGCTAACTCGCCGCGCCCAACCGGCTTCTACCTACCATTCACGCCGGCTGCCTGCCCACTGGGGCGCGCCGGAGCCGAGTGTTCGCACGCGCCTCGTACCTATCCTGTGCTAGTAATACCAAGCGACACGAAGCATAACCTTAGCTACCAGTACAACAGCTGGTGACCAGGCCGCAACGAACCAGCCCAGCCGGAAGGCGCAGGCCGCATCAGCTGCTGCATCCCTCACCCCCAGCTGCCGCGGGGTACCACCGCTCCCCTACCACGCTAGCCTCCGCCCCCGCTCTCCCTCCTCCCTCCAGCCACGCCTCAAAGACCGCCGCGTGGTCGGCCCGACCCGACCGCGCCACCAGCCGCGTGGGCACCATTCCACCACCCGCCGGCAGCGCCAGCAGCACGCTGGTCTCCCGCACCGCCACCGCCGGGAACTCCACCGCATTGCGCACCGTCACGTCCCCCATGGTGATTGCCGTGGCTTGATCTGTCACGTCGCGAGCCCGAAGCACCCACATCACCACCCCGCCACCTCCGCCTCCGCCCCCTCCTGCTCCATCCCTGGCCGGCGCCGCAACGAAGCCGCTCGCGACCACGTACCGCGGCCGCACGGCGCCGGCGCGGTTGGTGGGTACGGGGCCCGACAGCGCGCCCGGCACGTCCGGCCGCTGGCGGCGGGCGCAGTCCGCGAGCACGGTGGCGTTGTGCCAGCCAATGCTGTTGAACACAAGGCCCGACAAGTAGGCTGAGGACCCGCCGGCCTCGTAAAAGGCCTGCGCGCTAAAGTTGTAGACGGCGGCTAGCAGGCCCGGGGACGGCGCTACCTGACCGAGCGCGTACGCGCTGTCGCCCAGGGCCCGCGGCGCGTAGCCGGTGGCGGAGGTGGCGGCGGCGGCGGCGGTGGGAGTGGCGGTGGTGGGGGACGACGACTGCGCGAGGCGCCGGCGGTGCTGTTGCTGCCGGGCGCCGGGGGTGGCTGTGCCGGGCTGCAAGGTGGGTTGCCATTGCTGTAGCGCTTGGCGGCGGCCGCCGCTGTCTGCAAGGGCGCCGCTCGGCGCTGGAGCAGGGGGTGCTGGCAGCTGCCGCGGCGGCGGACGGGCGGACGTTGGCTCCGGCATCGGCTGCATTGGCGGCATCGGCGATGGCGGCGACGACGGCACCGCTGGACGGCTCGGGCTCGGTGGCGGCCGTGGCCGCGGCGGCGGTGAGGCCGGCGATGGCACCGCCGGGGGCGGCGACGGCGGGCCGTCGGGCTGCTCCGGCGGCGTGTCGGCGCCAGCCATCGCTGCCGCCTCTCCCGGCGCGACCACGGGTATGGGCAGCAGCGTGCTCTTCATGTCCATAATCAGCGCATCGAGGCCGTCCAGGAGCTGAACTAGGGCGGTGCTGGGCAGTCGGCGCCACTCCACGGCAAGCAGCTGGCGGGGCAGAGTGGGTGGGTGTGGATGGTGGGGTTGGGGTTGGGGTTGGGGTTGGGGTTGGGGTTGGGGTTGGGGTTGGGGTTGGGGTTGGGG
>BDDC01000008.1:88680-147822 GCA_001662425.1 Chlamydomonas sphaeroides
AATGGAATTGGGGTTGCTTGGCCGTGACGGCGAGCGCCGTGGGGGCGCCGTGACAAGGCGCCAAGAGATTCTGTGGATTGGCCGCGCGGCAGCGTGGTGGCAGTGATCGCACGCATGTCGTAAGGAACATCACACATCATTGCAGAGGCATTGCCCACAACCGCACCTGGAGGGTTCCGGCCGGCAGCACGGTGACGTTGGGGGCGCGGGAGGCGCGGTTGTAGGCAGCATCGCGCTCCGAGGGGTCGCTGTGGTACACCTGCAGGCGGTGGCAGGAAGGCCCCAGACCCACGGGGTTGGGCTCCACGCAAGGCACTGAGGCGTGCGCCACGCCAGCCGGGCCGGGCCGTGCTGGCGGGCAGCCCTACCTCCGCGCTCGCCACGCGGCTCGCACCAGCGACCCCGCCCTGCCGCCCCTGCAGCCCACCCGCTGTGCGCCTAGGTGCACGACCGTGTCGGCCGACATGGGCCGGGCCTGCAGCACGCCGCTCCTGGGGGGCCATCCAGCAGAGAGGATCAAAGACCACAAAACACTCGGCAGAGCAGAACAGAGCAGGCCGCGAGGTGGGCCCTTGCTCGCGCTGCGGCCGTTGGTTGCCCCGAGGAGAGGGGGCGCAGGCCGCCCGTACCCCAGCGGACCCTGCTCCCCCGGCCCCGCCCCCCGCGCCCACCTGCTGCCCCTGGCGACGTACGTCCAGCAGCGCATGTGCACGCACTGCAGCAGCGTGCCGGACGCCCCCGATCCTCGCGGCCAGGCGCTCATGACCGTCTGGTGGACGGGGCGGAGGGGACGGCGGGCGGCAGGGCTATCAAACGCAGGCGCTGACGCTGGAGCGAGAGGTTAGGCAGGCAGGCGGGCGGGCGGGCGGGGACGCAGCGGTGCTGACACGGGGCCGGAGCCCCGATACGGTCTCCGGACGGCCGCGGGAATTATGAAAGTGGAGCGGAAGCTGAGGTCTTCATTCCTGAGGAAGGCCGCCCTGAGGTTACTACCGTATTCCGGGGCCGAGCCATTCAGTCCAGCCGGCGGAGGGCTCTCATCAGCCTACCTCGAGCGAGAAGGCGGCGGCGGCGGTGCAGTTGGGCGAGGCCGCCTCGTCCGCGGAGCAGCCCGAGGCACGGAAGGTGGCGTAGGCGGAGGAGGCGTTGAGCGGCTGCGCGCAGTGCGGATAGATGGGAGGACGGAGGGAGGGCATCAGACCACACCCACCGGGCGGTGAGGCACGGCCACTGAAGTGTGTCGGGAGTGGGCGGCCGTGGCACAGCATGCCGTAAGCCCCACGACGGGCAGCGGGCGATGCAACTGGCAATCGGCATCTGGCACAGGCCGAAAGACCCTTCAAAGGTAGCCCACACCCCCGGGACGCAGTCCAGGGGGCGGCCTGGCCCCTCAGCCCGTGATATGGGCACACCGCGGTCCCAAGGCCCGCCGGCAACACGCCATCCCGGGAGCTCCAGCCCAAAGCCGCGCCGAGGTCGACACCACCGCACCTTCTGCGTGTGCGCCAGCGCCGCTGGCAGCCGAAACTTGAGCAGCGGCGGTTCCGTAAAGGGGTAGGGCTTGTCGCTGGGGTAGCAGGTCTCGGGCCACACGTCACATTGCAGGCCCGGCACATAGGCTGCGGAGTAGGGCAGGGCGGGGTTGGGGCGGGGCGGTGTGTTGGGGCGATGCTGCCGGCAAGTCGCAGCCACCCAGAATGCGCATGTGTAACAATGTCGCGCGGGCAACGCTTCGGCAAAGCCTTGGCTTCATTGCCTCGAAGCCTGCCATGCATTTTTGGCCGTGCGAGCGAGGTAAACAGCAGCCAGTGGGCGCATGAGCCTGTTCCCACTGTCACAGGCACAGCCGGCCATCCCATCCCCGCCGCGCACGGACCTGCGACTCCGCTGGCGGGCCGCCACAACGTATTGCCCATGACGTGGCTGGACACGCTGACGGCCGCGGCAGGGCCCTGCGGTCCGCCGCCCGCTGCCGTGGCGCAGGGCAGCCAGGCCAGGCGCAGCAGCGCGGAGGCCGTGTCGTGCAGCGCAAAGCGCAGCGTGAGGTCAGACAGCAGCTGGGGCTGGCGGGCGGTGGCGGCGGTGGCGGTGGCGGGGGAGAGGGTCACGCAGCCCGACATGCGGGTGGTGGTGGCGGGGGTGGGGGGCGATGCGGGGAGTGACGACGAAGGGGCTACGGCTGCTGCCGCGGCGGTGGTGGTGTCGTAGATGTCGAGCACGCGCAGGCCCCCCAGGTGCAGCGAGCACACGCTGCAGGTCACCTGCGGTGGGGTTTGGGGTGGTGGGTGCGTGGCGCGGTTGGAACAGCGCGCGTTGGTTGCTCAGCATTGCCGTCGACGTCAACCTCTCATGATGTTCGCTACTCCGCACTGCCGTGTGCGGGCTCGCTATCCCTCACTTCCCACAAAGCGGCCTGCGCCCTGCGGCCTCCATCCCACGAGTCGCGGCCACCCCTGCACCCTAGCCCCACGCCTCACCACAAAGCGTACGGGTGCTTCCGGGGCCCTCAGCCTGGCGTACGCCAACCCCACCACGGACCGCGGCACCTCGGCGCCGGCGCCAGGGCCAAAGAGCGATGGCGGGAAGAACGCATCGCGCAGGGCCCCGGGCGCTGTGAAGGACATGTCGGGCACCACTGAGCTGTTGCGGGATGAGGGCGAGGGGCGAGGGGCGAAGGAATGAGGCTGCGTGCTTATGTTTTGTGGCATGGCCAGGTGGACATGCGCAAACGCACGGTGATTGTAGGGCGACCCAGATCCAGGCAGCCGCCGCATCTCAGACAGTCGCATCGATCTGGTCTATTGCTGCAAATCGTCGTCTTCATCGACAGCAGCACCATCACAAGATACGAAGCCCAGCTCCATGTGACGCGCGGTCGTGGATGGATGGATGACGTCATCAGTACCGCTTTGTGCATTCCATCATGGCATCCAGGGTACATACCCACATGCACCCACAGCCCCTCCCTCCTCCCCACACCTGTAGTTGTAGGGCTGGTCCAGCTCCAGCCCCGGCTCCGGCCCAGGCAGCACCGAGCCGGGGCCCAGCGGCCCGCCAGGGCGCCGCGTCAGCACCTGCGCTCCGCATGTCACAGAAGACAGGCGGCCCAGACGGCGTGGGGGCCAAGGGCGGGAGCTCCGCTGCTGGGCATGGACCGGTTCGTATGCCGACATGTTCAGGGGGGAGTACATTGATGCTACGAGACATGACGAGCTGCGTACCTGGAAGGCGCCGCTGAGGGCGATGTCGGGAGCGTAGTAGGTGTTTCGGGGCGGCGCGCTGGAGGCCACGAAGAACAGCGGCGGTCGCGAGGAGGGCGGCGAGGAGGCGGCCGCTGGAGATGGCGGCGGCGGCGGCGAGGCGCTCTTGGCCCCTGGCGGCGGGGCGAGGTCGATGGCGATGGGCGCGGTGGGGTTGCGGTAGCGCAGCTCAAAGGCGTACCAGCCTGCAGGGAGGTGGCGTGGGGTTGGGGTTTCGGAGGACAGGGAGTCGAGCGAACGGCGCAGGGTGCCCTCACGCCTAGGACAGGGACCGGGTGCCGGGGAGCTGCATCACAGGCTGCGGCACAGCGCCGGAGCAGGGCCGGGGCAGGGTATCAGCCGCACCTCCGTCCGAGCGCAGCAGGTGTGTGGCCGACAGGTTGGCGATGGGCCTCTGCCCCAGGTACAGCCGCACGTCGCCCGGGTCGGCGCGCGTGGTAACCTGCGGACCGAGGGGGCGGGGAGCGGCTGCAGGTCGCGGCAGGGCTGCCCCCGGTGGAGCGGCTCTTGACCCCGGGGGCCCCAACCGCAGCACAGCGGCGCGCACAGCCACCCGCAGGCGGGCTCGATGTACGCACCGCCACCCGGCCCTGCGCCTCACCCGTAGCGTGTACAGCCCCGGCTGCCGCAGGTCCATCACCGCCCGCGCCACCAGCGTGCTGCCAGGGCCGGCCTTGTAGGCGTCCCACCGCGGCGACCCCGCCTGTGGCGGCGGCAGCAGCGGGAGCAAGGGAGCGGGCGTCAGCAGCCGGCGTCGCTGGAGCACGGCTGCGGTGCAGGGACATCGCACGAGCTGCTGGCACGGCCAGTGGCAGGAGGGAAGTCCCCGCCATACATGAGCAGCCGCAATCTGCGAGAGCCTTGCCCCGCCCAGGCCCTCGCGCCTCGCTCGCTCACCCGGGTGGAGGCGGTGAGCAGCGGCAGCGCCGCCCACTCGCCCTGCGGCCGGTCCAGCCCCGGCGCCCCGGCATAGTAGCTCTCCTCGCAGCCCCCCATCCAGGCCAGCTGCTCGCCCGCCACGAAGCCGCGGTCCGGCGTCAGCTCTGCGGGAGCCAGGTGTTGCGGACACGTGTGAGCAGGCAGGTGGTGAGTTCGCCCGCCATGGAGACCTGTATGTACCGTCATTGCCAAGGCCGCTGTCGTACGCGGTAACAATGGCCATGGGCACTCGCGTCGGGTGTCGCCAGGGCCCCAGGCTAGCGCGTGCGAGTGACAGCAGCCCCCGGCAGAACCCAGCCCCTGGGCAGCCGCTCACCTAGCACGCCCTGCAGTGACGCCGCCGCCGCGCGCACCGCCGCAGCCGCGTTGACGCGCCGGCCGGTGCGGGTAGGTGTGGGCGCGGGCGTGGCGTCGGCGGTCTCCACCAGGATGCGCCTTGCCTCGCGACCCTTTGGGTGCGGCATGCGAGCGGCAGCGGCAGCGGCAGGGCGCCGGCGGCGCGAGGCGTTGGCGCACGGTTCTGGGCGCCCACCTGGGACCCAGGCGCTGGCCGGCAACGGACATCGACGCCCAGCAACCAGCGTCGCAAGCAGCGCAGCCGTGCAGCCGGGCCCCGCGCGAGCAGCTCCGATGGCACGCTGCTCGCCCAAGACGCCCGCCCCGCCCTCTCACCCAGTAGTAGCCGCCGCCGCCCTGCCCCAGCACGCTCGCCACCAGCGCCCCCACGCCCGCCACCAGCGGCGCCGCCATGGACGTGCCGCTCTTGTACCACCAGCGCCGCCCGCCCCAGGCGCCCAGCGGCGGCACGGAGCTGAGCACGTCGTGCCCCGGGGCGCCCAGGTCCACGGTGGCGGCCCCGAAGTTGGAGCCCACGGGCAGGTTGCCGGAGCGAGACTGCCAGCGCCCGTCCTGGGGAGGGGACGGGAAGGGGCGGGGTGGGGTGGGGGCAGCCAGCGTGGACCTAGTCTTGCTTGTCAGCAGCCGGAGCCTGCGCCTTGGCGAGGGGAGAGGTGGCGGTGGTGCGGCGTGGCAGTGCGGGCGGCGCACCTGCGCGTCCGTGGCCATGACGCAGAGGACGTGGTCGGGGAAGGAGTGCGCCATGAAGCAGGGGTTGTAGGTGCGGTGTAGCGGCAGCAGGCCGTCCAGGTCGCTGTTGTCGTTGCCTGGGGCGGGGAGGTGGTGGGTGGATCGGGGTGGGATGCGGCATGGACCGCGGTTTCAGCCCAACGGTTGCAG
This sequence comes from Chlamydomonas sphaeroides, assembly GCA_001662425.1. Classification (NCBI taxonomy): domain Eukaryota; kingdom Viridiplantae; phylum Chlorophyta; class Chlorophyceae; order Chlamydomonadales; family Chlamydomonadaceae; genus Chlamydomonas; species Chlamydomonas sphaeroides. The sequence goes on from BDDC01000008.1 coordinate 94,116, forward strand.
CCTGATGGCTGCAGCGTGACGGTGAAAGCGCGACGGTTGCAGCCCGATGGCTGCATGCCAACGGTTGCAGCGCACCAGTCGCAGGCGAACGGTTGCAGTCCGACAGTCGCAGCCCCTCGGTTGCAGCGACACACTCCCCCACAGCCATACCCGCGCGCGCGTGCCTTGTGGTGCGTAGCGCCCCACCCATGCCTCGGCAAACGTCCGCGCATGACGCAGGCCACAACGCCAGCTAGACCACTGGCACAACTCGCCCCTCGCCGAGCACGGCATGTGGCCCACAAGGGGCCAACCACCCCCACCCGCCGCCGCCGCCTCCCCACCTGCGGCCGCCACCAGCAGCATGTTCCTCTCCGCCAGCGGCCGCAGCGCCGCGGCGTACAGCTCAGTCTCCCGCGCGTCGCGCGCCGCCCTGGCGCTGTCGCGCGGGTCCAGGCTGAGCGGCGGCCCGAAGGAGCAGCTCACGACGTGGGCGCCCATGCGCACCGCGTAGTCGAGCGCCTGGGGGCCGGGGCGGACGACGGGAGGTGGAGACGGCACGGTGCGAGACGGCAGCCAGCCAGGACGAGACGGGGCGCAGCCCTTGGGTTGTGGGCCGCTCAACCTGTGGGCGAGCGTCCCACCTTGAGTATGTGGGCCAGGAAGAAGGCGCTGCGGTCGGGCGGCGTGGACACCTGCGGGGTAGGGGAGGGGCGGCGGCGGCGAGGGGCTGGCACCCGGTGCTGCTTGCGCCGCGCGCGCTGCCTGGCGCCAGCAGCGCACCTGACACTCCTGTGTCCGTTTTCCGCTGCCACAGCAAGCACTGTGGCGCATACCGGTACGCCAGCCCAGCCAAGCTCAGCAAAGCTCGGGCAAGCCTCCAGCACACGCGCGCGCACCTTGAGGCACATGACCCGCACGCGCGGCGCCACGCCCGCAGTGCCAACCCGGTTGCCCCGCGCCGCCGCCGCAATGCCCGCGCAGTGGCTGCCGTGCGAGTCGCCGTCGGCCGGGTCCGGGCGCGGGCCGCAGCTGGGCCCGGATCCGGTGCTGGGCGCGTTGCGGGATCCGGATCCTGCCTCCGGAAAGTCGTTGTAGCAGTTGCCGGCAAAGTCGTACCCGTGCACGTCGTCGACATAGGCTGGGGAGGGGGGCGAGGGAGAACGCGCAGAGGTGGGTGCGCAAGATCCCACAAACTGTGCGCTCCAGGCTGAGCACGGATGCCGGCACAGCGCAGGCTGCGGCACGCGGTCCCGGCTCACAGTTGCCGTCGTCGTCGATGCCGTTGCCCGGGATCTCGCCCGGGTTGGTCCACAGGTTGCCCACGAGGTCGGGGTGCTGCGAGCAGCGGCGGCGGCGGGGAGCAGCGCCTTGCGGGCCCGGGCCGGGGTGCTGAGCGTGCGCTACACGGCTACACGCAGGCGCCGTGAGTGCGAAGGACCGGTGTCTGAGGTCAGGCACCGACGCGCCCGCCGCTCGTCCCTAGCTCGTGCTGCCGGCCGTGGGGCTGCGCGTGTTGGCAACGTGCAGGGCCGAGTGTGGGGCCGGCACTGCCGTGTGCTGACCTCCAGGTCGCAGCCGGTGTCGATGACAGCAACCACCACCTCGGGCACGCCTGCGGGCAGGGGTGCGCACACGAGCATCTATCGGACGGCGAGCGAAGCGCCGTGTCACAGGGCGCGTCCCTGCGACTGCCCCACCCAGGCACCTGAGCCCGGCCGTCAGGTTACATCACTCCTGACCTCCGCACGGCTTGTCAAGATCCTGATCAGCTCTTTAAATCCCGTTCCAAGCGTGTCGCACGTACGCACGTACCCTCCGTGACCGCCCACGCCTCCTGCGCCGCCACCAGGCGGTTGCCGTACTGCAGCCCCTCGCACGCGTCGGCGCCCGCGGGCGTGGCCGCCGCCGCCTCGTCGCTGGCACACGTGACGCCCGGGTCCACGTCCGCCCCTGCGCAGCCAGCGGGGCCGGCCAGGGCAGGGGCACAGCGCGGTGGGCACGCGGGCACACGGCGCTCAGGCCCATGGCGCCCGGCCGAGCACCACCGCTGCTTCGTGGCTTGCCCCCGTGCCCCCATCAAATGGTCGGCGCGGCGTCGTGGCGTCCCCTCCGCTTCCCCTAGCAAGTGCCCCGCAGGCAGGTGGGCTGCGCACCGCACCGGGCCGGCTCCGCCCCGCCCCGCTGCACACGTGCGGTTGCGGCAGGGAGCTGTTTGCGGGAGCACCGGCTCGCCCCACCAAGGGGACCCACCCTGCGGCGCGGCGCCCGCCGGGCCCGGCTGCTGCAGCCCCCGCCGCGGCCGCAGCGCGTCGGACGACAGCACGGCTCGCCGCCGGCCGGGCGCCTGGCCGGGCAGCAGCCCTGCCACGCCGCCGTTTGCTGCCGCTCCAACTGTTGCCGCCAGCCGTTCCTGTGGCGGCGGATCCTGCAGCAGCGGCGAATACACCTGGTAGTCGCGCAGAGGCAGGAACTTGAGCGCTGTGGTCGAGGAGCGGGGCAGTGGTAGGGCGGGGTCAGGGCCCGGCAGGGGTTGGAAGGGCCGCATGGGTATAGCCGCACAGCGGCAATGCGGTGCTTGGGCGCTGTAGATGAGCGGAGCAGCAGCGGAGCCCGTACAATAATGGGCCCTCGGCCTGCCTGCCCACCTGAGCGGCACGCCTGTTGTATGTTTCGAGGCCTTGCCCGTAACCCGTCTCACGCCCCGGGCCTCGCCCCGGGCCTCAACCCGATCGTCATCCCGGCCCTCGACCCGGCCCTCACCCGAGGCGTTCTTTAGCAGCAGCTCCTCCACCTGTTCCATCACCTCCACACTGGCGAAAGAAGCCACCTGGCGGCAGACGGATGCGGTTCTGCGTCTCAGCACGGCCGGGGCGATGGCAACAGCGGCCGAGGCTGAGGAGGCTGGGCTGTTGGCGTGAAGCCATCGGGACACTGCGCGAGACGGGATACCTGGCATAGTGTGTCATGGACGTGTTTCATTCTAGGCAATTCCTGTGTGACCCTGCCCACCTGAAGGCCCGAGCTGGGCAGCGACACCTCCTCGATGTAGCTCCGCAGCAGGGCGGGCACCGCCGACTTGACGCGGGCGGCGGGGTCGTTGAAGGCCACCAGCAGGCGGTTAACAGGCGGCTCGCCGGGAGCCGCCTGCGTGCGTGGTTGGGGCCAGGGGAGGAAGGGGGTGATGAGAGAAGTGGTGCGCTGTGATATTTTGCTGATGCGCACAAGGCCGGTAGTGGCGTGTTGTTGTGCGGTGCACGCTCACCGACGGCTCGGCAGAGTGGTGCTGTGCGGTGCGCTCACCGTCTGCTGTTCGCCGCCGCAGCCTTTGAGCACGCACACCGGCGGCACGACCGCCAACACCACCACGCAGGCCAGGAGCAGCAGAAGTCCGCAAGCGGTCGCTCGTGGGCGCTCTCGGCACTGTGGGTTGGGGCAAGGGGATTGTCGTGCGAGGGAACGAAGTGCGGCATGTAGCGTGCAACCATGGATGGATACATGCTCATTTGATACGCGCCAGCCTCTGACGCACCCAATCCCTCAGCGTCAGCCCTCGATACTGAAGTGCGACTTCTGGTTTAAAAGCGCCGTTGTCGTGCACTCTGAAGTCACCCGCGTCGGCGGCATCGCCGAGCGGATTGGCGAGCTCCTTGAACGAGCGCGCCTTGTTGGCCGCCATCGCAACGCCGCGATGGTGCCTAATTTTACGAGTCTCGCGCCTGCGGCCTCTCGACGACAAGGGCTATGCGGCTCGCCGTGTAAGCCAATTGCGTCGGTCTGTCAAGCAACCGCACGACGTCGAGTCATTGACATAAGGTGAGTAGGCAGCGATAATTTCTATTGCATACGTAGGGGATGTCGGCGGGGTAGCGCAAGAGTCGTGGCAGTTCGTAACAGTAATCCAAGCCCAGCACGCGCACATAAAGACCACACGTGAAGGGTGCAAGATAACAGCCGTTTGGCGCATCACATCTGCATTCCAAGGCGCGCCTGGCCGACTTCCCCAAACCCGCACGCTTGCCTCACCCCGTCTCCCCCAACCGTCTTCCCCAGAAACTCAGCCCAACGCTTGCGAACTCCGGCACATGCACATCATACGCGCCCAGCCGTCACACTTGTCCAAGCGTCACAACAGCGAGACCGAGAAGGGTCCCTTGGCTCGGTAATGTCTGCATGCGCCGCTACATGCGCTGCCTTCGCCCGCGCCCCAGCTCCAACCGCGCGCCCCTTCAACCCCAGGCCCCAGCGCTGTCCCATCACCGTATGCCGTACTTGGCCATCAGCATGGCCTCCATCTCTGCATCGCTGCTATCGCTGTCCTCCTCAATCGGCACGTACTTTGTACGGCATATAGCCGCCAGACCGCCGCCATGCGGTGCCGACGCGGTCGTGGCGGGGACGGGCGCGGGTGCTACGGCAGAGGCGCCGGCTGGCGCTCCTGCCTGCAAGCCGTAGCTGCCTAGGCCGCTCGCCAGAGGGGTCGGGAGCAGTGGCTGCAAAGAAGACGGTTGGAAGGACGAGGCAGCGCCGGCTGACGGCGCGTGGAGCGGCGCTGCGGGAGGTGCCTCTGCGCATGGGCGGTGGGACACAAGACCTCAGCTAGCAGGATGGCACTCCCTAAGGTACACCCCTAGTGCTTGCAGCACACACTCGCAGAGGCATCGGCAGGCCCAGGGAAGGCAATCGCCGCAGCACAAGCACAGGCGTTGCGCACCTGCGTCTGAATCGACCGAGTGGTCATCATGGCCGTCGCTGCTGCTGCCGCTGCTGGTGCGCCGCGCTCGACGAAAGCCGCGCCGCGCGCCACCCGAGCTACCCGGCAGCGTCGCGCCGCCCAGCCCCTGGTATCCATAGCCGAGCGGGCTGAACCCACCCGCCGCTGCCATTGCTGGCCTGGGCGCCGTCGCCGGCCTGGAAGCGCCGTATGCTGGGCTAGCAGCAGCGCCGCCACTGGCAGCACCCAGGTACCTCGCGGCGAGTAGCTCGGTGTGCGAGGCCGCCACCGGGCTGACAGCAGCGCCGCTCCCAGGCCCCCGGCCAGCGGCCTCCCGCCGGGGCTCGACCTGTTCGCGCTGCTGCGAAGGAGGCGCCTGCGCCAGGGGCTGGCCGGCCTCCCGCTGCAGGTGCGGCCCGCCGTAGCCACCACCACCGCAGCTGCCGGCCTCGCCGCGCGCTGCGGAGCCGGCGAGGCTGCCGGGCCCATGGCCGCCGGCGGCGGTCGACGGCAGCGAGCTGCGCAGTGAGGCCATGCTCCAGGTGCTGCTGCGCGTGCTGCCGCGCTCCGAGGCGCCTGAGACCGACATGCGGTCGGTGGGGTCGTCGGGCGCAGGCGCCGCCGCCGCCGTAGGGCCGGCAGGCGGGGCCTGTGGGGGCCCGTAGGGGCTCGCACGCAGGTCGCTAGTGCTGGCCGGAGTTGCGTCAGGGCCCGCTACTGCGCCGGCGGTGCAAGCAGCTGGGTAGCGCTGCGCCAGGGTGGCGGCCGCGGTGCAGGGCGCCGGCAGCCCGGCCGTAGGCAGCGGCTCGGGCCTGCTGGCGCGGCCACCCTCCTGCATTCCGGCCCTGGCAGCGCCGCTGGTGCTCGCGGCGCTCGGAAGCTGCTGCGACGCGCTGCCGGCCTCCAGGGCCGGCGGCAGGTGCCGTGACATGAGCTCATGCAGCTGTCGGACCTGCGCTCGACGGGCCAGGGGGCACGGGCAACTCTGAGGATGTTCGGGAGGCGTTGGCAATGCACCACGTTCGGAAGCGCCTGCCTTGGTTTTGAGGGCAACGCAACGCGATAGAGACGGGCACGCGCGATAAGCCCGCAGGCCAGGCCCTTGCAGGTCTGCACTAAGTGGAGACGCGCACCGCGGCAAGGGCCCCTACCTGCCGGCGAAGAACCAGCACCTCTTGGCGGAGCAGGTGGGGGTCCGACGGCAACCCGTCAGCCTCCTCGTCCCCATCGTGACCGCCGTGGGCGAGCTCCACGGCGGCCTGTGGTTCCCGCTGAGCAGCGGCTGTGCCGCCGGGGCCTAGCATAACCAGCGCGCGCCCTGCTCCCTCCTGCGGAGCCGCCGCCCGCGGCTGCCACAAGTGCTGCTGGGGCTCCGGCTCCTGCGCAAGGTGGCTTGGATGTAGCTCCACACGAGCCTGCGAGCCGCCCGCCTGCGCAGCGCCGTCCCAGTGGGCCCCAGGACGCGGCGCGTAGGGTGCGGGCGCCGAAGCCGTGGCGGCCTCGGCGGCGGCGGCGCTGGCTTGCAGCCAAGCGTCCAAGCTCTGGCTCGTGCTCATGCCCCCCGCCGCGGCTGTGGGCCCTGGCCTGGCGCCCGCAGGTCCTGGGCCCGCGGCGGCCGCCGCTTGGGGCTCTGCTCGCGCAGCTGGCGCGTGTTCGTCCGCCCGACCGTAGCCGCTGTGGCGCTGCCCTTCCGTCGACTGGGCCTGGGCTTGGGGCTGCGGCTCGCGCGCCTGCTGCTGCTGCCACGGCGGCACCCACGCCGGCTGCTGCCGCTGTGGAGGCGGTGCGTCGCCTGTCTGCTGCTGATCATGAGGATGAGGATGCTGCTGCTGCAACTCATATCGGGGCTGGGTTGAACCGCCGTGAGGCCGTGACAATAGGCCGCCGTGCGTCGGGCCGGCGGGCTCGGCATGTGGTGGGGCACCGTGGGTGGCCGCATGGTGCGGATGAGGCTGGTAGTGCTGTTGGTGGTGGTAGTGGGACGGCTCGGCCGTGGCATGAGGCCGCGGCTGCGCGCCAGGCGTCCGCATGACTCCGCCCACCGGGCCGCTGGCGGAGCCCCACTCCGACGACCCCGACGAGGCATAGGATGGCCCCGGTCCCAGCCCGGGCGCCGGTCCGTACCCTGATGGATGCTGCGGCGCTGCTCCGGCTCGAGGGGTGTGGGTCTGGGCTGCGGTGTGGCCCAGGCCCGCGTCAGCCGGTGCCCGGTACTGCAGCCTGTAGGACGTGATGGCGATTGGGCGTGGTGATGAGCATGCACGAGCAGCTTCAGGCGGCATTGCAAGACTAGATGGGAGCAGTGGGCCGGACGTCGGCAAGCAGGCGTACCTTGGATCACGAGGTGCGGCCGTACTGGCGTCCCCTGCCGAGGCACCACCACCTCCGCCACAGCCGCTGCTACTGCCGCCATGCGGGGGCACAGGCCTGCGCACAGGAGCCATGAGGCGGCTCATGAGGCGTGCAATCTTCACACTCGGCCGGCGGCCCACCGCCTTGCAGGTACGCCTGGTTATGGCCCATGCGCGCCATATTCTGGCCCGGCACCACCGCGGCCCAGTCCCCAGCGCACCGGAAGGGCGTCGGCACGGCCGTGCTGCGCGGCACGGGCGGCGACTCTCGGCTCGGCACCTCCTGGCCACTACCCAGGCCACCGCCACCGCCACCAAGGCCGCTGCCGCCAAGGCCGCCGCCACGGTGCATGTATTCAGCGCCGCCGCCACCAGCTCCACCGTACTGCGAAAAGTACGACGGAGCGGTGGAGCCGGCGGCGGCGGAGGGCGCGTGATTGGCTTCGCCAGTGCGCCTTGCGTCCGCGGGGCCAAAGCCACGGCCGTGCCCCGACACAATCTTCATGGCCTTGCTAGGGCTCGTCATCAGCTTGCTGCCGCTGCCACGCAGCTGCAGGCTGCCGTGCGACCCGCCGTACAAGCTACCGTACGACGTGCCGTATGCGCTGTATGAGGTGCTGCCGCCAGTCGGTCCGTGCGAAGAGTCCAGTCCCGCGCCGGCTGCCGCCACGGCCGCGGCCTCGCGGCCGCTCATCGCTGTGTGTGGCCGCTGCAGCAGCGCCGAGGAGCTGTACGACGGCGCGCCGGCGGCTGAGGCCTCCCCGCCGTACGTGCTTGTGGGCCCAGAAGGCACGGGGCTCTCCGGAAGCAGCATCAGGCGCCGGCCCGCCGCGGCCGCGGCGGCCGAATCCAGCACCGGCCGCAGCTCCAGCGGCGCCGACGTCTGGCCACATAGCTCCACGCGGGCCGTGTACGGCACGAGCGCCAGCGCCGACAAGGGCGCGCTGCCGCTGCCGCCAGCGCCCTGCGAGCCCGGGTCGACTGGCGCTGCGTCCGAGAAACGCGCCTCGAAGCACTTGGGCACGGGGCTCTCTGCGCGGTGCAGGGCAAGGGCCACGCCGCTCAATCAACGTGCTAGGGCAGGACACTGCAGCGTGCCCTTGCAAGGCGAGGACGTCGCGCCAGGTCCTGCGCTCACCGCCGGAGAAGAGCAGCAGCAGGAAGGCGCCGTCCGGCTGCGCGGCGCGGTCAGGCAGCGCCGAGCCAAACGCGAACTTAAGCGCCGCGCCGTACACGACGGGGTGCTCGGGACCACGTGCGCCGCGCACCCAAACGCCCACCAGAGGGACGCTGTAGACCTGCATTGGTTGATTCCGGCCAGCAGGGCGTGGGCACATTGAAGGGTAGAGCGGGTGCAGTGCAGGATGTAGGACGTGGATGCCGTCCAGGGGAAGGAGCCCTTGCGGCTGGCGAGAAGCTGTGCACTGCAGCAGCGGGGTGCACAGCATGCGGTGGGTCTCACGTTGGGATCATCTGCCGACAGGGGCAGCAGGCTGCGCGCCTGGTCCATGGTCAGGTAGCCGCTCTGCGGGGCACGACGCGGGCCACAGGCAGTGAGAGCGCGGCATGCAGCAGGCCGTCGGCAGCGCCTTGATACAGACGATAGGCTCACGCTCCGCCGCGTGCCTTGAAGCACCGCTGGTAGCAATGGCAGGCGCACATGCGTGCCTTGGAGCCCCAAACCGTGGCCAAGGCAGCTATATGCGCACCTCGGCCCGGCCGCCCGCTGCAGGCTGCTGCCCCAGCGACTGCGCCAGCGGGACGTCGCACAGGCGCTTGCCGTACAGCGGCGTCAGCGTGAGAGCAGCCGCCGGCAGCAGAAAGGTCGCTGCCAGCGTGGCGGTCCGCGCGTTTGCGTCTGCGGCGCTGGGGGTGCTGGGCCCCTGAAGGGAGGCCGTCATCGCCAGGCCGGTGGCTAGGCATGCTGAGCCGCGGCGGTCGAGGCTATGGCGCAGAGACGCCAACTGGCCAGCCAGATGGTCCTGAAAGGGGCGGGGCCCGGGGGCATGATGTTTTTTGCTCTGTGTTGATCACGGGTGCTGGTGTGCGCCTTTGAGGGAGCCCGTGCCGGGCCTTACCGGGGACATCGCCAGGCCGGGCTGGCCGGCCACGGGCACGGCGAGGCTGTCACTGTCGTCTGCTGCGAGGGGTCGCGGGAGGGCATGCTTCGGGATGGCCACTGGTGTCTGCCTTTGTGGTCCAAGGGCACATTCTGCTTTGCAGGCAGTTGCAGTGTACCTGGCTGCGCGCCGGGCTCCAGCGCCACGCGCAGGCGCCGCCCATCGGGGCAGCTAACGCGTGCGGTGGCTGTGCTGCCCAGTGCCATGCGTCTGTGCAGGTCGCTTGACACGACCAGAACCGGCGGGTTGGCCTGTGGGGGCAGGCGGAGGAAGGAGTGTGTGTCGGGTGCGGGCAGGTTGTGCGGGATTCCGCGGAGCATTCGCACCTTGGGTTCCAGCACCTCCGCTCGTCCTATCGGCGTCCTGTCCCACAAGAACTTCCTGCTAGACGGGAATCGCATTCCCCGGCTGAAGGGCTGCGCGGGCCACGTTGTTGACGACAGCATTGGCGCGAAGGATGGCGTGCTCGGAGGGCCAGTCAGACCCTCTGTATTACCCCCAGTTGCAAAGAAGGCGGAGCGCGACATGTGACAGAGGCCAAGTGCTGGCTTCGCTGTGGGTCAACGGCGAGTCACTGTGCTGGCGCCAAACAATAGCAACCATGTCTTATATTCATTGCGCATTGTGCAGTGCAGGAAAGTATAGAGGAAAGCGTGCAAGCGCTTCTTGCAGGGTGAGCTGTCAAGTTGCGTGTTCAAAGCGAAAGGTTCGCAACCGTGTTTCAGGGTGCTTGCTTGCGCTCTGGGTATGCCTAGATTATCGCGTGTCGCGAGCTGTGTGTGTTATGCTCAGACACGCGCGTCCTACCCGCGCGCCACCTCCACACACCCCTTCAGACCCACGCCCAAACGCCCATGGAATGGGCGCCTGGACGGCCCTATATATGTTTCGCGACATCACACATAGTACTTTCACTTACATGCCACGGCAATCTGACCCGAGCTGGGGACCTTGACCCGAGTGCATAAGCATCAAGCAGGAATGCACGCTGCCACCCCGAGTACAGCCCCGTTCCGCTGCGTGCCGCAAAATGGCAGGGGCCCGCTGCCCCTGCCATTTTGGCACACCCCGGGCGCTTGTCACAACGCCTCCAATCCTCCAGTCGGAGAGCAGCCTGCAGGCAACGACGCCAACCATCTAATCCATCTGACCAGCAGCCTGCTACCGTCCGCAGCCTGCTACAGTCCCAACATGCTTCAGTCTCAACACGCATACCCCTGCCTCGGTCCCCGTTGACGCCCGCAGCGCCTGGGTTAGCCTTCATCGCCGCTATCCACGCCGCACCAGAACGCCTCGTGCTGCGCTCGCCGCGACGCCAAAATGAGTGCGCCGCAGCGGCCGCAGACGATGCTGGAGCCGTCCGCCAGAGCGCAGTCCATCAGCCCCTCGCGCCCCGTCTCCTGGCAGGAAGGTAGCGCACAGCCGAGGATACAGCCAGGGACCGTAACTGTCAAGCGCAATGCGACGCCGGCTGAACGGCACCGGCTGCGCCCAACGCCCACCCAGCCCTCCGCCTTGGCTAGAGCTCGCTCCCCTCGTCTCCCCATGCTGCCTGTCAACCTTCGCCAGGAAGGTAGCTCTACGGCCCTTGCACATACCCGACCGGCCTAGTCGCTCGAACTTACATAAAGAATGGGCGCTGGCTGCAGCGGCTGCTGCCCGAGGTCCGCGGGGCCGCCGGACCAGGCGCTCGTCGCCTCCTCGCCGCCGCCCCAGCCGCTGCCGCCGCCGCCGCTGCCGCGAGCCGCCGCGGCGCCAACGTTTGCCGCCTGGAAGCCTCCGCCCGCTTGCACGTTGTACGCGTGCGGCTCGCCGCCGCCGCCGCAGCCCGTGCTGGTGCTCATACTCATGTCGTCGCTGCTGCCAGCAGGCTGCTGCGCGGCCGTCGCCGCCTACAGAACGGCACAAGGGAGGGCCACCGCACAGCAGTCGGCAAGGGCATGCTCGCTCAGGTGTGCTTCCTTGCCGTCACCGGCGGGCGTGCCGCTGCAGAAGCTGCCTGCTTCAGGACGAGTTCAAGGGCCCCAGGCCCACCCGCAACCCCAACCCCTGCGCGGTTCATCCCCCAGCGCAGCCAGCCATGACCAAACCTACATGCGTCTGGCTGCCCACCGCCGGCGACAGCGACGCCGCTCGCGCAAAGAGCTCCGTCAGCTGGTGCAGCGCAGCCTCACTAGTAGCTCCGCCGGCGGCGCGCTGGCCCGGCGCGGCGTTGGGGCCGGTGATGTTCGACAGGAACCTACGGTTCGTCATGGGAGGGGAGCAGAGGGCGGCAAGTCTGGGTGCCTCGCAGTTGCTGTGGCGTAACGCACGTGATGCGTCTAGTGGCTGCCCTGTCGAGGCCTGGCTGGCCCGGTGACGCCTGCGTAGTGGCTCAGGATCCTGCGCCCGACTTGCCCTCACGGCCCTCCCGCCGCGCCCTACCCGCCAGCCGGGGGCTTAGCTTACTGGTTGAAAGCAGGCGCGACAGCCGCAGGTCCGCCGGTCACTTGGAGCGCGGTTAGTACCAGCTGCAGGGCAGGGGCAGTCGCAACGCGTGCGTGGACGCTGAGACCCACGGCCCCCGCTGGCCCCTGGCCACCCTCAAACCCCTGGCCACCCGGCTTCGGCCCGCACCCGTAGATCTTACTCGCAGAGCCTGGGCGGGGTCGCCCGACTCGAGGGCCTCATAGGCCCGCCGGATGCATTCCGATGCGGCGCACTCGGCAGAGTCTTGCATAAAAGCCCAGAGCGTTGGAGTTCGGATCGTGAGCGTGTAGCGAATGGTAGATCGTGTTTCTTAGCTCGCCAGGTAGAAGCGAGTGTTCCGTCGATGTTGTCTAGAAGAGTCGGGTCTGTGTCGCTGCTCGGCGCGCGAAGGACAGCCGGAGTCGCTACGTGTAACATGAGGATGCCAGGCTGTTGGGCGCCTACTTGCCTTTGACCGATACCCGCACGCAGCTGGTCCACCTTCCCTGCCGCCGCCCGGGGCGAGAGCTCCTGCCGACCCTGCTCGCACTAGTTGCAAGACAAGCGGACCCTTGTCGCTGGCAGTTACAGCGCCCCGGTGTCTCGTGACGCCAGGGCCCCGGCGCCGTCGCAAGCTTCCCCAGCCACCAAACGGTCATCCCCCGCCTGCAGATATATCGCCGCCACCCCCTGCCCAATGCATATCGTGACCACCCAGCAAGCCTGCTTCATAAACACAGTGTCATTAGTCACGCCTCGCGGCCACGCGAAAGTGACGCGGCCGGGGCCCGCAGCGTGCTGCACCAGCAGGCGCAGCTCTCGGCCGAGCGCGAGGTGGCGAGAGAGAGTTTTGAATATAACGAGCCTCGCCACCCCAGGAGTGAGCCCCGCGGGGCGCATAAATCGCCGAACCCCGGGTCTACCGCTCCAGGCGGTTTCTTATTCCAGCCGACTGCCTGCACACCCTAACTAATCACACACAGCCATCCGCACCAACCAGCCAGGTTCAATCCAAGCGCCGGCTCCGGTTGGCTAACACAGGCCACGCAGGATCACGACGCCTCCCTCAGCCGGTACGAGCGCACCCTAGGCGCGCCGCGGCCCAGGCCGAGCGGCTGTCAGGCCACGAGCCTGGCAGCGCAGGCGATCTCTGTACACCAGATGAGCCGCCCATCACGCGCCATCACATGCCACACATGCAAAATACCCAGGGACTTCGCTGGCCCCTGGCGCCGCGTGCGCGGGCACTGCCGCCAGTACTCACACGCGGCCACGCGCGCGCGCGCCTACATTGGCAGCGGACAGCACGGCCGCCTGCACCGCGCCGCGGCGGCCCCCGGGACTGCTGTGAAAACCGTCCAAGCTCGCCCTCAGCCAGTGCGGCCGGGCTGCCCGTACCGTACACATCAATCGGGGCACGGTGCCTGCCCGGGGTCACGGCCCCCGGCAGGGTGCGCGCCCAGGTGCCTTATCCTGCCGGGCGCCTGCCGGGCGGTCCTCACCACCGAGACAGCTGGCAGCCAGTGCTGGGTGCGCGCACTGCCAGCGGAACAGGCCGCGTGCTGCCACGCGCCGCGGCGGCACTGAGGGCTGCTGCTGGCGCGGTGGCCCGGGCGCGGGCCTCACAAGGAAGGCAGCGGGTCTCCGCTGTTGCTGCCGTTGGAGCCGCCGGCGGCGCGCTGGAAGGCCTGCGGGGGCAGCGGCATCCCGACCGCGGTGGCAGGTCGTATCACCAAGACGATGCCCCCAGCCGCGGCCCGCAGCCCTCCCTGCCGCAAGCCCTGCTCGCAAGCCCACTAACCAGCACTGTGTTAGCCGTCCCTGCCGAGAAGCGCGGCTCGCTACCGCGCCCCCGAGGCACGCCCGCTCCGCGAAAGCATCAATCCCCCGTTTACCCCAGGCGGCACCAGCCGCAGTCCCAGAAGATGCAGCCCCAGACGCCTTGCCACCCCTCTCTGCCCAGCGACCTCTGCCCAATGCCCCCACCCCCCGCAGCCCACCTGCAGCACCAGCGTGAGCGGCTCCTCACGCCACACGTGGCGCCATGCGGTCCAGCGGTCCAGGTCGCAGCCCAGCTCACCGAAGCGCTCCAGCTGCGTGATCGAAGCGAGAGGCAGGGTTGGGCTTCTAGTTAACATGGGAGCCTGTTGGCACAGGGAATCTGAATCCAGAACAAGTATCGATACGCGGGCAGGGTCCGGGCCGCAGCCCCGATCTCCGAACCCCTGACGACCCAGCTAGATGACCATGTAACGACAAGGGCGGAGGCGGAGATCGCCGTTACGCGCCGACGCCCTCCGTCGCAGCCGTGGGAGGCTTGCTGCATCGAGAAGCAGGGAGCATGCACCCAAACCCCAGCGCCCTGCCCAAACCGCGGCACCGCCCGCTTCCTTCACCCTGGGTGCAGCACCACCGTTCCCAGCGCGCAGCATCGAACCCCCTTGCACATGGCCCTGCTGTGCCTTGCCCCACCGCCTCGCACCTGCTTGCGGAAGCCCGGGTTGGGCGCCACCCATGGCCGCACGCGGTGTACGCGCTTGAAGGCCTCGTCCGCCGTCAGGTTGTGGCGCCACATGAGCCAGCCTATGCACACGGTGGCGGAGCGGGACACGCCCGCCACGCAGTGCACCAGCACGCCGCCTGCGCGGTGGTCGGTAGAAAAAGACAGGGCTTGGGTTCATGCCCAGATTTGCACGGCGCACGGAGGACCAGCTGCGGTCACAGTGCAGCAACCGGCGGGATGCCGGCAGACGGCCGTGGGCGCGCTGCACGAGGGCCCGCCCTTGCGCCCGGCCGCGCACCGCCGCAGGCCCAGCATGTCGCGCTGGGGCCCGCCTGGCTGCTCACCGCCCTGGGCGTGCGCCTCGGAGATGAAGTCGAAGCAGGGCCGGAAGTGCGCCACCAGGTCCTCGCTGGGGCTGTCCTGCACGTGCACTGTGCGGTAGGTGAGGCCCTCGCCGGGGTGGGAGGGGACCATGCCGTCCGCCACCTGAGGCATGCAGGAGGACGGGGCGAGAATGGCGGCAGGGGGTGGAGGGGGCGTGAGGCGGCCGCGCCGTCAGGGATGGGCGCAGAATGTGCGGGTGTGCAGCAGTCGGGAGGAGCTTGCGATGGGCACATGGCGGGTGGGTAGGTGAGGCCTGGAAGGTCCGTTGGGCGCAGGGTCGGATCGGAGACCGATTCAGTGCCCTGGGCTCGCCGATAGCCACCAGGCGCGCTCACGAGCTGCCGGTGTGTTCAGATCGGCACCCGCTGGACGGCACGCTACCGGTCCCATCGAACACGCCAACTGCCGGGCCCGAAATGCGATTTCCCAACGGAAGCTGGCTGCCGCACGGACCCACGCGTGTACCCGCACCTGCAGGACGTGGGTTATCCCTGCTGCTTTCAGCCCCTCGAAGTTATGCTCCGCGGCCATGGAGCCGATGAAGAGCTTCTCGTCCACCTGCGAGGGGCGGGGCGGGGGCCCGGGGACTTGAGGGCATGGCCGCAATACCTGACGCGCAACAGCAGACTGCAGCAGCAGCCGAAAGGCGTCTGTGGAAGAAGGTGCAGGCACGCGGCAGCTTGATTGGACCAGGGAGTAGCGAACTAGTAAGCCGACACCGAGGTGGAGGGCAGGGCCTGGTCCAGGGCCTAGGCCTAGGCGCAGGCCAGGGCCTGGGCGATGGACGCCGGCGGCGTCTCCGTCAGCGGCCTGGCTGCGGGCCGCCGGAAGCCGGCAGGGAGGCCGTTGAGGGGCACCGGCGTCGTCGGCGCACGCCTCGACGTCGGAGACGTGAGTCCTCTGCCGCTGCACACCCAGCACATCGGAGCGTACTTCGGCGGCGCCGAGCTGGCTGAGGCGCAGCTTACGCAAACGGCGGCTCACAAGGCGGCGGTCCACAAGCATGTGCATGATGCGGTGCGCCTGGCGGCGGAGCTGGGCGTCGACAGATGGGACAGGCCGGGCTGGCGGCGGCATGGATATCTCAGCGGGCTTTCCGAGGAGGCCTCGGCGAGGAGCCCGGCCGCCAGCTGCGGCGGGGGCCCACGCTGCGGGCCAGCGCACTGCAGTGCCAGTCGTGCCGCAACGCAGTCGTTAACCAGCAAGACCGGCTTGGCGCGGCTGCGCCGCAGCCCGCCTTGCTGGCCATGCCGAGTATGCTGTGCTGCGAGGGGGAGGGCTGCGCGTGGTGCGAGCCCATCAGGGGCTTCGCCAAGCTCCGCTAGCACGCGTCGCGGTAGCTGGTCTAGACCGGTGCGGACCTGCCGCAAGGCACGCAGCAGCTTTGGCACGGGAAAGGCAGGGGCCTGGGCCTGGGCCGGGGCCAGGGCCTGTACGGAGCTCGCCGAGGCTGTCATTGCCTTCCAGATCGATAAGAGGTCTCTCATATGCCGGCTGCATCGCGTCGGCAGCACGGCGCACCTGTCTTCATAGCCATGCACACAATGGCAGGACCTGCTCAAGAATGACTTGCCTGCACCGGACGATCATCTAGAGATTCCCAAACATCATCCTGCGATAGGGTCCGAGACACGAGCATGCGTCTGCTTCGCAGGCAATGCGCACATCTTCAATGCTGCACGCGCCCAGAGTAACATGGCCAGCATAGCTTATCAACGTCAATCTCGCACGAATCATGAATCGGGCTTCTGGGCTGCGTCCGCAGACGGCAGATGTGCATACCCCTTCAGTTCTGCGCACCTCATCCTCGTCCGCCCAGCTGTCACTATCATCTTCCCTTGCGGCCGGGGCGGCTTCCTCCTTCTTGTCCATCCTAGCCTCGCCACGAACTTCACTGGAGCTGACCCATATAAGCAATCGGCGGCTTGCCGCTGCAATGTATCAATCAGCGTTAGTATGCGTGTGTTATGACGGGTAAGCTGTCTCGGAGCCAAGGTGGCAGCCATAGAGGCGTAGTCTGGCATGGGGCAGTGTGCGAAACCATCGTCTGCTTACCACCCACACTTTGCACTGTCATCACCTCCACTGCGTACCGCACTACAGACAGTGCCGCTATTACCGCGCAAGGTTATACGGTCAAATACAATGCGAAGTTCGTGACGCCAAATTGCGGAGCCGCACGCTTCAACCGCATAGGTGCTGATGAACGTCAGCTCACGACTGTTGTGAGGACGGCATCGGTTACGCGGCGGCGCAATTTGCACTGCACTGTGTCGTTCTCGGCGCACTGCGTGATCAGCCGCTTCCTCGACTCACGACTGGAAGCTGCTCGGGGCGTGTGTCGCCTTGCACGGCGCGCCGGGATATTCACACCCAACCCCAGACTGGGGCACCATCGGCCTCAGCTGCCCACCTTGTCGCGAGCGCCGGACCGGCCGCTAAGCGGCCGCGGCGTGCAGCTAGCTGTCCCGGCTGTGGTACCTAGCAGCAACCTCGCTGGCTGTCGCCGGTACCAGCACGCGGCGCCCGTAGGCCGGGGCGCAGCGACGGCGGCGGCAGCAGCGGCGGCGGCAGCTCTGCGGCGGTGCTGCATCGCCCGCGTGGGCGCCGCCAGGCCGCGAGCCGCAGCGCACAGCGCACCTCGTGGCGCTGCTGTGCGGGTCATGGCGGCAGCTGAGTGTGGGGCGACGGCCGCTGCGGCGGCCGGGGCGCAGTCGGAGGCTGGCCAGGAGCAGGCCGCGGCTGGTCGGGGCAGCATGACGGCGCGGCGGCCCATGGTGGGTGGTGGGTCCGGCACACACCGCGGGCTTGGCGCGGGGTTGCAGTCCTGGAGGCGTTGCGGGACGCCCCGAGGCCCGCCACAAGGCGCAGGTCGCCGGTTGCCGGCCGCGCCGGCCTTGCCCGCCGTGCGCCATGCTGACGAGCCTCCACGCGCGCGCACGTCGCCAGGCCGCCGTGCCTGCGCCTTGTGACCCGCCCTGCCCGCCCCGTCAATCTCGGCTGAGCCCCGCCGCCACGGCTGCCCGCCTACCCTGGCACACGGGGGCCATGCCCACAGTCACAACCGCGCGGTGCACGCGGCGCGGCCTTGCCGGCCCCAACCCGCCGCCGCTACCCTCTCACAGCGCCCCGCTTGTTCCGCGGAGCCTCTTTTTGGCTTCACCCCAAGGCGCCGCCTGCCTAGCCGACCGGCCGCTCCCTCCCCGCCTCAGCGCCCACTGCTCCTGCGCCCCCGCCGCCGCCAGGTCACCAAGCCCACTCCTCACCTCGCTGCCCACGGCTCGCTGCGCCATCCCATCGCCCTCACCAACTGCTCCTCCCCCTCGACTCAGCGCCCGCGGCGTCCCTCCCTGCGTCCCATGCCGCAGGTGGTCATCGTCACCGGCCCCACGGCCGTGGGCAAGACCGCCATCAGCCTGCAGCTGGCGCAGCGACTGAGGGGCCGGCAGCCGGAGGGCAGCGGGGCCGGAGGCGGCCAGCAGGGCCTGGCCGGCGCTGACACGGACGTGGGCGGCGAAGCGGCGGCGGGCGGCGGCTGGAAGCCGGGCTGCGGCGAGGTCATCAGCGCCGACAGCGTGCAGGTAGGGCGGCAGGAGGCCACCACTGAGCGGCAGAGCGCTGCAGCTGTTCACAGTCATTGAGCGTGTGGTCAAGTGTCATGAAGAACAGAAGCCGTGTGTGTTTCATGGGGCTGCAGCTGCATGCTGTGAGAGATCGGTCGCCTGTCGTGGCTTTGTTGCAAGTCTCATTTCACTTCGCGTTCCGGTACGCGACGTGCCTTCCTGGTGCTGAGGAGGCAACCCGGCAACCCCCGCGCGCAGGTGTACCGCGGCCTCGACGTGGGCTCCGACAAGGTGCGCCGTACACACGCCCGAACGATGCCGTACACGCACGGCATGCGCGGCGCGTCCTGCCCAACGCACGGCCCTCCCAGCGCCTTGGGGGCTGCTCTGCCGCACCGGAGACCTCCCCGGCCTGCCTCGCGCCGCCCTGACGCGGGTCCTGACGCTGCGCCGCGGGTGTTGACGCTGCGCCGCGGGTGTTGACGCTGCGCCGCGGGTGTTGACGCTGCGCCGCGGGCCCTGACGCGCAGCTGCCGGTGGCGGAGCGCCTGGGCGTGCCTCACCACATGATCGACGTGCGCGACCCGCTGGAAGACTTCAGCGCGGGCGAGTTCTTCGAGTGCGCGCGGCCCGTGGCGGAGGGCATTGTGCGGGTGGGTGGGTGGGTGGGCGCGGTGCGGCGGGGGCAGTGTGGGGCTGGTGGGCTGCCAGCGGTGATTGCGGGCCGTTGTGGGCGGGCAGCTGGGTGCCGGCATCGGGCAGCGGGCAGCGGGTGCGCGTCAGCCAGCTTGCAGCGCCGGCTTCTTCCTGGCCCCTCGTCACTCGCATGGCCTTGGCGCGTCGGCCGTCGTGCGTCGTCCCGTCGCACCTGCCCGCTGTTTCCGGCCCGGCCGATTTGCCTCGGCACGCCGCCCCTGTCCTCTGCCCCGCAGCGCGGCGGCGTGCCCCTGGTGGTGGGCGGCACGGGCCTGTACCTGCGCTGGTTCGTGGTGGGCAAGGGCGGCGCGCCGCGTGCCACGCCCGAGGCGCTGTCCAAGGTCGAGTCCGCCATGCGGGCGGCCTGGGCCAAGGCCGCCGCCGCCAAGGAGCCGGAAGGCGCTGGCGGCGAGGCGGCGGCAGCGGAGGCGGAGGCCGGCGCAGGGGCCAAGGCGCCGGAGGTGGCGGCGGCGGGGCCGCGCGGCGGCGGCGCCGCAGCGGCGGCGGCCGAGGTGAACGGGCTGAGCGAGGACGAGAAGTGGGCGGCGGCGGCGGCGCTGCTGCGGGAGTGGGGTGACGAGGTGGCGTACGCTAGGTGAGCGCGTGTGGGAAGAGCTGCTGCCCTTCGGGGGGATCTTGCCGTCCTCGGAAACTATGTGGCGCCCCCCCCTCCGTGCCTGGGCGCTGCATTACCTGCAAGTCTGCTGGGCGGCCCTGCGGCGTGTGCGCCCATCTGCTGCTCAAGTAGGGCAACTATGTGGCGCCCCCCCCTGTGCCGCTTGCCGCCAGGATCCGGGCCGAGCGCAACAACTACTATCGGCTGGAGCGGGCGCTCGCCATCCTGGCCATGGCGCCGCGGGGGGCCACGCTGGCAGACTTTGAGCCGCGCGCCGACCCGGACCAGCCTCTGGACTACGACTTCAGGTGCGGCGTGGGACGCACAGTGATGATCCTGGCGTGACCCAGCCGACCCGGACCAGCCGCTGGGCTGCACGTGCCGGTGGGCCAATCAAGTATGTGCGCAATAGGGTGTGGTCGCCGGTGTGGTTGCTTGCTACGGTACGGACGGCCGGGCCCTGGTGGCGAGCGGCACATCGGCACATCGGCCTGCGAGGCTGCAGCAGCAACCCACACCATGCCACACCTAGCTCTGTCCAGCGGCCCATCCACCCCGCTGCCCCGGTCCCCCCCAGGTGCTTCTTCTTGCACCGGCCCCGGCTGCAGCTGTACGACCGCATCGCGGCCCGCGTGGAGGACATGGTGGTGGGCGGGGGGCTGCTGGAGGAGGCGGCGCTGCTGCTGCGCCTGGGGCTGGCGCCCGGGGCCAACATGGCGGCCAAGGCCATCGGTGAGGGGCGGTAGATAGTAGTGCGTGGGGGGCGGGATGGTTGACGGCGGTGGGCAGTGTCCGTAGCCCTCCGACCCCAGCCTCCCCTGGGTCGTGGGCGTCCGTGACTTGTGCTTCCACCGGTGCTTGCGCTGCCGCGCCCCTTGCCCTGGCGCCCTGCGCCTCCCTACATCCATCTCGGCCGCCCGCCCGTCCAACCCGCGACGCCCCAGGCTACCGGCAAGCCATGGAGTGGCTGCTGGCGGCGCGGGGCGCTGGCCGGCCCGTGGGTCTGCCCGAGCTGGCGGCGCTGCACGCTTCTATCTGCCAGGCCACCCACAAGCTTGTGCGGTCGCAGATGACGTACTTCCGGTGAGCGGCCATCGGGGACAGTCCGGGCTGACGCGGAGCAGCAGGTGGCAGGCGGCAGCGGCAAGCCCACCGAGCACCGAAACGGATTGGATATGGCTCGTGGCCGATCTCGACCACGAATCTTTCTTGACGTCTAGTAAGCTTGTCGCTAAACCCACCGTCGCACCCGCAGCGACGACCCCATGTACAAGTGGGTGGATGTGGAGGGGCGGCAGGCGGACGAGGTGGTGGCGGAGATTCTGGCGGAGCTGGCCAAGCCCGAGCACACGGGTGCGCCGGGGGGCTTGTGGGCACGGTAGGGGTAGGGGCACCGCATCGGGTACCTGGGCCAGTGGCCGCTCGCTTGCGGTTGCAGCGTGGTTGGGGACGTGGCGAGGACCGCCGACCTACTCCAAGGAGCTCGCTGCTTCCGCTGGCTCCGTTGGCTGGCCCTTTCGAGACCTGACGCTGCACTGCGCTGCGTGCAGGTGGCTGCGGCGACAGCGGGCGGCTGAGCAAGGAGGAGACCAAGGCCATAATGAGGCACCGCCCGCAGCTCAAGCTGCTGACGGAGGTGGCGGCAGCTGGCGCCAAGGCACGCGCCGCGGCGGCGGCGGCTGGCGGCGGCGCGGCGCCCGGCGGCGGCCGGCCGGGCAAGCCCAAGAGCAAGACCGCACTGGCGGCGGAGGCGGCGGCCGAGGCGGCGGAGGCGGCAGAGGCCCAGCTGGCGCCGTTGCTGAGTCGGATCAATGAGGTGCTGCTGCCGGGGCTGCCAGAGGTGGTTGGTGGCGGAGCGGCGGCGGCGGTGGGCGAGGCAGAGGACGGGGCGGAGGGGTCAGAGCCGGAGGCCAAGCGGGCTAGGGCGGACAGGGGCGCCGCGGTGTCGGGCGCAGGAAACGAGCCCGCGGCGGCAGGAGCGTCTGTGTGAGAGCGGCGTTTAAGCGGAAGCTCTGCAAGTTGATGGCGGGCGCCTTTCCCAGCCACATTGAAGTCTCATTTGCTTGCCTTGCAACGCTGCTTTGCCGCATCCTTCACGCGACCTGGCTCGGCGCTCTTTTGTGCCGGAGTATCTGCGCCCCCGTGCCAGGTGCACTGGTGCAGGCAGGAGGGCCCCACGCCACGGGGCCGCGTCGAAGCGGGGCTTTGCACGTTGGATGGCGGGTGCCTGTCCCGGCCACATGCAGCTCTCACTTGCTTGGCTTGAAACGCTTCGCTGGTCTAATGCAGCATCCTTCATGTGACCTGGCTCGGCGCTCATTTGTGCTGAAATGCCTGTGTCTCCGCCCCAGGCGCACGAGTCTCCCAGCGCCGTTACGGGCAGGACACGTGGAGGAGGGAGATCCGTCTTGGTCCTCATGCCCCAGCTGTGGTTGCACACATGAGTGGTCTGGCAGGAGGCAGCAGAGTGCGCGGCAAGCGAAATCTTGCAGTGTAACAGGTGCCAGCTGCAGCCAGCCCGCAAGCCCTGCGCTGATGCAGTGCCCCAGCAGTGCTGACGCAGTCCGAGTATCCTCCCCGTCGCGCCCCCCGCACCGCGGCACAGGGCAGCAGTGCTTTCGACTCCGACCACCTGAACCCTCACCCCCGTCATTTCCCGTGGACAACTCGCGACCCCATCTTCCCCCCTCGTTGCCGTAACGTTCGTGGTCAGACCAGGAACCGCAAATCATGAAGCTCAGATACCCGACCACAATGAAAGCCCAGATACGTCGTCAAGCACGCCACCGAACCGTAATACCAAAAAGGTCACCAAGCCACGATCAAAATCAGTGCCAACCTTGCTCTCACGCGCATTCGTTTCCGTCAACGACTGATGGACCGGTCACACGCCCCAGCCACACAACGCTCAGCACACTGTGCGCCAGTTCTCCTGCTGGAGTGATCACAGCAACAAGCCCAACCCTTCCCAGCGGTGCTGCGCCCGCTGCCCGCATGCGCTGCCGCCCCGGCCCCCTTCTTTTCATCACACGCTGCCGCCCGCAAGCTCGCACACACACGAGTACCCTACATGATCGCACACCGCGGCAAGCAGGCGCAGTGCAGGCAATCGTCCAGCATCCCGCGCCGCCGCCCGGGGCTCTCAGTCCGCAGCAACAGCAGCCGCTCGCCGCCACGGTCCGCCGGCGCCGGGCCGGCGCCATATCCCTGGTCCACGTCGTACGGCGACCGTTGGTCCCAATCCCAACTGCCGGCGCGCGAATGGCGGCTGGCGCCCTTGGGCATCGTCTTACTGGGGCTGCTGCCATTGGGGCCGTCATACATGCTCGTGTAGGGGCCGCCCATGGAGCCCTTGCGACCGTGCGTGGCGCCAGGCGGCCGCCCCCCACCGCCACCACCAGCGCTCCCCAGTCCGATGGCGCCGGCACCGCCCGACTCGGCCTCGATCAGCCGGCCGTAGGTCCGCCGCCGGAAGAACCAGCCGCCCACCCAGCGCACCGCGCCGCCGAGGCCGGTAGTGCCGCCGCACTCGTCCTCGTGGTGGAGCGTTGCCGCGGACCCGGACCTCGACATGCGGCCGGCCATGTCGCTGCCGATCGAAATGACCGTGTGCTCGCCCGGCACGCCGCCGGATGGGACGCTGGGGCCAAGCTGCGGGGCCTCGCTGCGCGAGCCGGATCGTGAGTGACCGCCGGGTCGTCTGGGGTTGCTCGGCGCCGGGCCACGGGCCGCCGGGGTTTCCGCGTCTGAGGCCTGGCCCGGGCCACCGGCCGTGAAGGAGGAACCGGGGTGGCTGTCGGCGGCCAGCGCGGCGGCGCGAGCCGCGAGGGCGTTGTAAGGCGGGGGCTGGTCCAGGTAGGAGCCGAACGCCGTCTGGGCCGCGGGCGGCAGCACGAAGGATGCGGGGGGCCGGCCAGAGGACGTGGCGGAGCCGCCGCTGCGGCTGATGGGCGGTGCGGCCGCAGCTGTCGCGGCCGTTGCGGCCACGGCGGCGCGGCGCTCCGCGGTCGCCGCGAGCGCGGACGCGATGGCGGCGGCGTGCAGGTCCCGCTGTATGGACCAGCGGCGCGCATAATCGGAGCCCTCGCTGGGGCTCACGATGCCGCTACAGCTGCTGGCGTCCATATGCGATCGCGCCGAGTAGAAGGACCGCTGCGACATCACGTCCGTCATGCGGACCGACTCGGTGTCGTCCGTGTCGCCCGTGGCCTGGACCGCCAGCCCTCCCAGCGGTGATGCCGCAGAGGCCGCTGCCGGCCCAGCGCGGTCGACGCTGCTGCCGCGCGAGCTGCGGACCCCAAGCGGCGTTTCCGCGGTGGGCTGCCGCGAGCTGGCCGTGTCCGTCACCGCGCCGCTGGCCATGTCCTGCGCGCCGCAGCCGGTGCTCATGCCGGACGCCATGCTGAACATGGCGCTGGTGGCGGACAGCATGTCGCTGCCCATGGCCGGCTCCCCCTCCAGCACCGGCGCCAGCTGAACAGCCCCCACGCCCGAGCCCAGCGAGTTACCGCTGTCCCGCTGCAGCGCGAGCAGCGCGTGGTGCGGAGCGAGCGGTGGCACCGCGAAGGCGCTGCGGGAGCCCAGCGGCACAGAGCCGGAGCCACCGGTGGGACCGGCGGACGCGCTGCCGGCCGGCGACGCACCGCCTGCGGCCGCCGGCCGGGTGGCGTCCTCCGGGGCTGCAGGCGGGACGACGGGCGCGACTGCGTGCGGGTGGTGCCCCACGTGTGCCACCGCGGCACCGAGGCCGGAGAGCAGACTGCTCACAAGGCTGCCGTGGTGGCCTGAGGCCTGGCCTGAGGGCGACGGCGCTTGCGCCGCAGAGCCCCCGGTGGAGCTGCCGCGGCGCTGCAGCATAGGGCCGCCAGAGGACATGCGCAGCGGCGGCGACCCGTACCGCGACGGCTGCTGTTGAGAGCCGGGGCCCGGACCCGCTGACACGAGCTCGCCCTCCGCCTCCGACACCGGCGGCAGATGCAGCGGGGAGTCAGCCGAGCTGAGCGGAAAGTTGCTGAGCAGCGGCGCCGCCATGCTGCTGCCCGCCCCGTCTGATAGCGACGACGTGTCGCTCACCGATGGCGCCGGGCTACTGCCGGAAGCGCCGGGAGCTCCAGCCGGAGGCTCCAGGTGCGGCCGCTTGGCCAGGGGAGGGCTACTCGGCGGGTGCACGTGTTGCCCGGCCGCAGCGGCAGCCTTGGCCGCGCCGGGCCGCACAGGCGACATGGAGCGGCGCACATCGCGCTGGCCCAGCTGCGCAGCGTCCGGCTCCGTGTCGGCCTCCGCCTCGCCGCCCGTGGGCGGGGTGGCGGGCGGCTCGGGCAGCGGCTCCAAGGGCTCCTGCCAGGGCCCGGTATTGTCGGTGACCGCGCCGCGCGAGGTGCCGCCGTACTGCGCTAGCAGGTTCTCGCGCGAGATGTGGCGCAGCAGCGCGGCATGATAGTCCTTGCCCAGGATCTGCAGGCGGCGAGGACGCGCATTCGCGACAGGGGTCAAGTGTGCAAGGACCACCGCATGACGACGCAGAAGGGACCTCGCATGCACACTAGAGGACCAGCAAGGGAACCTTGTGCGGTGCGGGGCGCACCTCAATCTTCTTGACCGTGTCGCCGCTGAGCACGCTCTTGACGGCTCCCCAGGATGTGGAGAACCAGCCAGGCGCGTTGATGATGGCCATGCGCGCAAGCGTCTCGGGGTAGTTGTTCGAGTCCATGGCCATGAACATCTTAAGCAGCGACGTCGTGCGCATCATGCTCCTGTTGGGTTGGGGATTAGGTGGCGTGAGGAGGTGCGGGCGGTCGGCAGCAGACATCACGGGCGGGCATACGCGTGCCGGACGCCGTGTGCCGGATGCCATTCGCCGAAGGCGTGGAACGCAGGCCGCTCTGCGGGGGCAGCCAGCGATCAAGGCTGGACAGCGGCTGTGCTTACGTAAAGGCCACGCCCTCGAGGTCGATGATGGTGAACAGCTGGTCGACGGGGCGGCCAACGTAGCGCGAGCAGGCAGGGAACACGGTCCGCCGCAAGTGCTCGTTGTCGGCGATGTGCGCCTGACGGATGCGCTCGTCCGTCGCGACCTGGGAGCACGGGCGCGTGCGTGCAGGCCGCAACATTCCTCAGCCCGGGCCCGGTAGCTGTATTCCTTGCTGCAGCGGCCTGACGCAGTGGCCGAGGGAACGATGTGGGCCTGCCTAGCTCCTTACCTTGTAGAGCTGGCCGATGTTGACCCGCCCCAGCTGTTGATACAGCACAGGGTGGCCCTGCAAGGCGCGTGTGAAGCAGGAAGTGCGTGTGAGCGGATGCACAGGATCCGGCTAACGCAAACTCTAGAACCACCTCCTAGCGCTGTCGGCCGCTCGCCGCACCTCCTTGTCCGTCTTGTGGAGGCCGCATGGGAAGACCTTATCGTACTCTGCCCGCTCCGTGAAGTTGAACCAGCTGCTTATCGTGTTGACCCGGTTCTCCTGCCGCCAGTGCAGCATGGCTTCCCACATCTGCTTGGCCGCGCCCACGTCATAGTTGCGGGCCTTGAGGAAGCGGCACAAGTCGTGCTCATCTGCACGGTCAGGAGGCGCCACGGGGTCAGAGTCCTGCTGTTGGGCCGGACGTGGTGTGCGGCTGCCGGCGTGCCACAGGGTGGTCAAGGTTCGCAGCGGGCAGGCGCCAAGGAGGCCAAGGGGGTGACGCACAGCGCAGCCGTCGGCCCTGGCGCTGGGGACGGGCGAGAGGTTGACCGGGTCAACCCCAGCCGCGCGCTGCCTAGAAGGGAACGTCCGGAGGCGGCAACTCCGAGTCTGGGCCTCGAGTCAGCCCTAGGTGTAAAAGACTCCTCCACGAACTAGCAGACAGCACGGGCAGCTCAACACGCAGCTTCTTCCCATTCAAAGAATCGCTTCATCCTACCGAAGTGTACATCATCCCAGTGGCCACACTGCTGCAGCACACGCTTTAATGTGCGCACCAAGCCCTGGAGTGTCCGCAAGGGGGCAGGCAGCGCTTCAGACAGCTGGCATCGCACACCAATCCGCAAGGAGCACAGCTTCAGCCAGCCGCACCAGCTGCTCAGCGTTAAGGCCTCGCGACTCCACAGGGAAGCCGTGCTGGCTGAGCGTCATTCTAGCAGGTGTGGATGACTGCCCGCTCGGCTAGCTCCGCGTGACGCTGTAAAGCATTATAAATTAGTTGCAGTCTTGAGGGTCGTGTTGAATGTGTTAGGGTAGTGTTCAGAGCTCTAGACCTTGACTTGCTGACCCCATGCGCAGGCCCCCACCTGCCCACAGCCAAACCAAGGGCTAGAGCCCCATCATCCAAGGGGAAACTGCAGGGTGCTGCTCGCATAGCTCTACAAACCATATAATCCCGTCGCAAACCGCAAGGGCCAAACCATTGTTGCAGTAAGCCTTCAGCTCCTCGCGCTTGACAACTTGTCGCACCAATACTATGCAGAACTGACACCCGTCGGGCGTTTGCGCGCTTGACGCAGTAGCTGGTGCTCCCGGTGCCGAGCTCCGCTTGCAGCGCGAGCCGGCCCCCGCGAGCCTGCCACGATGGCGCAAGGCAACGATGAGCAGCTCATGTGGCTGGATGAGGAGGCAGAGGAGGCGGAGGCCCAGGAGCAGGTCGCTCAGCTGCGCGCCACCGGCACCAGCGCCGAGGCCGACGCGCACAGCACTGCCCTTGCAGCCCTGGAGGATGAGCTCCAGCGCACGCGGAGGGAGCTGCAGGACGTCCGTAAGGAGCTAGCAGCCAAGGTGTGTCGCCTGGGGACCAGGTCCAGCCAGCGGGGGCACCAGGCAGCGCGCACGTGCGCGTCCGTGCCCGCGTCCACACCCCGGGCAGTACGCTTGACGGCCCCATGTCTCGCTTCTCCCGCGCCTGCTCCAACCCCACATCCGCAGACGGTGCAACTGTCGCGCAAGGAGGTGGCCGTGGCGCAGGAGCGCGTGGCGGAGCTGGCCGCCAGCGTGGCAGGCGAGAAGGACAAGCAGCTGTCGACCCTGGCCGCGCACGTGGAGCAACTTGAGGGGGTGCTGGCCCAGAAGGAGGAGGTGAGCGGCGGCTGTGCTTTCCTGGGGCACGCAGCAGCGGCAATCCCGGCCACACATGGCTCAAGCCAGGCTGGCGGTCGTGTAGTCGTCCTGATGTGCGGGCTCCAGCTAGCTGGGAACGCTCTGACGTCCAGCAGAAGAAGGATGTGCCATGCACACGGCAGCACGCCGCCCGCCGTGCTCCGGGCGCTGGGTGCAGTGCGAACAGCCAAGGCAACCCTGCGGCCCGCAGGAGCTGGATGAGTCCCGCCGGATGTACAACGCGCAGAAGCGGGCCCTGCGCGAGGCGCTAGCGGCGGCCGCGGAGGCGGAGGCCGCCGAGCGCCTGGCGGACGAGGCGCGCGCGCACACTGCCGTTGCGCAGGCAAGGGCGGGGCGAGAGCGGTCCGCAGTCAGGCTCCGGGTCAGGGCTGCGCGTGCTCAGCGAGACCTCTGAGATGGAGGGCCCAGCGCGGCCAGCTGCAGGCAGTGCCAGGCCCGACGACGCGTGGCGCGTGCAGCAGTCACTTGGGTGCCCCTGTGCCTGACTGCAGGCGGTGGAGGATGAGCTGGAGCAGCTGCAGCACCAGCTGGCGCTGCTGCAGGTGCGCGGCAGCGCAGCAGCGTTGCGCGTCGTGGCAGGGGAACGCGGGGCATGACCCTGCCGGGGCGCGGGGTGGCCGGCAGGGCCGCCCAGGCCTGCGGGGCATGGCGTCGCGTGGCCCTGGCAATGTCTGAGCCGCGGCCGCGGCCGGGAGACCCAGTAGAGGCCACACGTTGGGGCGAGGCCGTGCCCCTCACGTGCAGGATGCCATGACGTTATGCTGAGCCGCAGCCCCTGCTTGCGCGCTGCCACCTCGCCCCGGCCCCGCCCACGCTCCGCTCCAGGCGCGCTACAACCTGGAGATGCGCGCCCGCGACACGGAGCTGCAGGCGCTGCGGCAGGAGCTGCAAGCTGCTAACAACAACAGGTGCGGTCGGGGGGCTGTTCACATGGTGCGGCGGCAGGCGGCCTGAGGGCAGGGTAGCCGCTGCCCGTCGACCGTGTCTCAGGGCACGGTACCAGGCGTCTGCGAGCTCCTGGGCGTGACATGACGCCCCGGGGAGCCATCGACCTGATCAAGTTGGGCAGTGGCATGGCGGCGACGCGGGGCCGCCAAACGTTGGAAGCGCATGCTGCTGGGGTTGTTTGCAGTGGGCCGCTAGGCCGTGCACGCGCGCAGGCGCCGTCAGCTTTCCTCGCCCTCGTGTCATCTGGCGATGACCCGCAGGAAGCAGGCGGTGGCGGCCGCGGAGGGCGCGCTGACGGAGGCGTGGCAGGCCGAGGTGGTTCGTGCTACGGAGCAGGCCGAGGCGCGCGTGGCGGAGCTGGAGGCCGAGGTGGCGCGGGTGCGGCTGGCCATGGAGGAGCAGGCGCGCAGCGGCGACACAGTGGTGAGCTGGGGGGGAAGGGGAGGGGCATGGGGCATGGGGCCCGGCCTTGTGGCCGCGGGGTTCATAGGCCAGGGGCGTCCTGGGCACGTGGTTGGGTTGGTGAGCACGGTGGGCGGGGTGGTGCGCTGCAAGGGGTGGGGGATCGGGGCTGTGCGAGGGCGTGCGCGTCTCGCCGAAGGGGGGAAATTAGTGGCAAGAGGATATGTTGCTGTGGTAATAGCATGCCACAGAGCGCAACTGCGCGAAGCCGCCGCAGGCGAGCAACTCTCTCGAAGGGGGGCTATGGATAGGGGCTGGCACGCGGCAGATGACGCCGCGCGCTGCCTGGCAGCCTGGCCAGGGAGGGAGTCACAAACGCGTCTCGGCCGCGTGCCCGCCCTCGGCAGACCCTGGCCGGCGAGCTGGCTGCGCTAAACCAGCAGAAGGTGGCCATCCAGCGCGAGTTTGAGGCGTTCAAGGACATGGCCACCGCCACCAGCCGCAAGAACCGTGAGGACGCGGCACGGCTCATGGAGGAGAACGCCACGCTCAAGAGCCGGCTGGCGGCGCGCGCGTTCCAGGACGTGCAAGCGGGTGAGACGGCCTGGGGCACGCTGGGCGGTCGGCTCAAGGCCGGCCGTCGAGGTGTGCACGGCTTTTCAGGGAATAGCGCTTGTTGTGGAAGCCACAACCTACCCACCACCACCTGGTTGAGCACCTTGGTGGGAGTAAAGCACAGTTGCTGAAGACGCGGCTCGTTGTGCTGTTGTCGACGTGCCGTGGCCCCACCCCCGCAGGCTTCAAGCCGGCCAGCAAGGTGTTCACGTCCATGTCGGCGCCCGGCTCGCACCCGGACGAGGGCGGCGGCGGCGGGCTCATGGCCATGGCGGGGCCCTGGTCGGAGCAGCTGCCGGCGCTGCTGGCGCACTGGGAGCGGCAGCGCAAGGTGAGGGGCTGCAGGCGGCCGGGCTCTGCCGCCCCAGCGTGGCCTCCCTCGCCAGGCTGTTCAACATGCACGGAGCGGATCGCCTCTCCGCCAGGGCAACGTGCTCGCCACCACCCCACTGCCAGCGGTCGCTTCAACGCCGCGCCCGTCGCGTGACCTTGCATCCCCACTGTGCCCCTACGCCTACGCCTACCCTTCCCCGGACCTCATCAGCGTCCGTGCCGCCTCTCTCCATATGATCCCCCTGGACCAGATGGAGAGCTGCGGGACCCTACCCAGCCTGAACCCTGCCCGCGGGACCTCCCTCCGGGACCCTGCCCATCCCCGTACCCTTCCCGCGGGTCCTCGTCTGCGTTCGTGCCGCGTGTGTCACCCTATCATCCTCCGGCCCTCGCTCCGCCCCCAGGGCCTGGTCCCCGCGCTGGCGGTGGGCGGCGTGCTGGCGCTCATCCTGCTGGTGGCGGTGGTGCGCGCGGCGGCGGTGACGCGCAGCGAGCACCGCGGAGGGCTGTGCTTCCTGGCGCACCTGGGCATCAACGTGGGCAAGGTGAGGCGGGGCTGCGAGGTGATGAGCGGGCGTGGCATGCACCGAGCGTACAGCGCACAACTGTACCCCGGGGAGGGGGGGGAAGCGGCAGGCAGGGTTTGTGGCCGTAGTGCGACGCATCGGCGGGGCGGGGTGTCGCGACCGCTCCGGCCGCCTCCCGGCCTGTGCGACGAGCCCCGCCCAAACCGCACGCCCCCGCTCGGCTCCCGCCTCGTCCGACCGCCGCGCCGCCCATGCCCGTGCGCTGCCTCTGCCGCGCAGGGCTGCGGCCTGGGCCGCAGCGTGACGGGCACCTCGGTGGCGGATGCGGCCAGCGAGGAGCTGGGGCAGCTGCTGGATGCGGCGCCCCGCGTGCACGACATCGAGACCGTGGACATGGGGCTGCCGCAGGTGGGGTGCTGGGGAGCAAAGATAAGCTGTGATTCTGCTCTCTGCTATCTCCTTAAGATATGTCGTCGCGGCGCCCCGGGTGTACGACGTGGGTTCGACGGGCATGGGGCTGCCCAGGTGGGCAGGGCAGCACGGCTATGCCTTGTGTGGTGGGCATGTGTGAGACGTATGTTGACTTGTGATGACATGGTACTGAGGGAGCCTGCAACCCTGCAGGTGGGCATCGAGGCCGACGGCGGCGTGGTGGCGGCGGCCGCGGCGGCGGCCATGGGCGGCGACGTCAAGACGATCAAGGCCGGCGGCGGTGCAGCCAAAGGAGCTGCAGGCAGTGGAAGCACAGGGAGCGCCGGTGCGGGAGGAGCGGCGGCGGGCGCAGCGGTGGCAGGGGCAGGAGCGGCGGCGGTTGGTGAGGCCAAGGTGGCGGCCGCTGGGGCGGGGGCGGTTAGTGCTGGTACGGCAGCGGCTGGTGAGGCCAATGCTGCGGGCGCCGCGGCGGCCAAGGCCACGGCCGCGGTGGTGACGGGGCCCAAGGAGGGGGAGGAGGGGGCCAAGGCGGTCGCGGCGGTGAGGCGCCTGCTCCGGAAAGCGGGCCAGCAGGCGGCCGGGGCCGCGGGGTGAGGCCTGCTGTTGATGCCGTGACCACCCGCTAGCGCGCGTACAGTGACTGCTGCGTGTGACTTGCATGGATGCGATGCGGCTGTGTCGGCGGTCGGCAGTGACCGCAGCAGGTTTGCGGTTGTCCGCAGGCGTGCGCACGAGGCGTGCCGCCATCGGTGTGCGCGTGGGAGAGGGAGGCTGTGGGGGGCCGTCCATAGCTGTGCCAGGCGTGACAGTTTTGTCCCGCAGAGCCCCGCCCTTGAAACCCGTGTGTAACGTGGCTGAGGTCGTCAGGAGGTGTGGGTTGGAAGTTCCAGGCCTGGCTGAGCTTGCCCTCGCGGCCGCACCCGGCCAGCTGAGTGCCAAGCGTCATGTTGCAAGCCGTGAGGGGGGTCAGGCGGGACCATGGCGGCCGCGGACGTTTGGAGTTATGAGCCCCCAAGCTAACTCCTGTGTCTTTGTCCATGAGCATATCATATGACACCACGGGCCGCCATTTCAAGTTGTTGTATGGTGGCAGTCCCCGGTTGCGAGGGTGTACAGAGAAGTCAAATCTCAATCCCAGGCTGTCATCGGTCGCGGGGATGTGAGGTGGCGCATGGGGGTGCCGGGGTGCGTGTCGAGGAAGCTGCTAGTTTCGGCGGAATTACGTTTGTTTCTGTCTGCGCTTCTCAAACAAACAATGGCTACAGCTGCTTGCTTTATCTCTGGCGGTGCGGCTCCGGGCGCAGCCCTGGAGGCGCTCGTAGCGCAGGAGTCGATTTCGCTTTCGTCGCTGAACCTCGTATGCAACGAGGCGCAGCAGCCGACGACAGCCACCACGACAAAGTATACAGTCGCGCTCGCGGCGAGCAGCTCGTCGCATACCCAAGAATCTCTGGCGCGTGTCGCGCGTGCCATGGCGCCAGGTGCTAAGCTTTACGTCTACGAGAGCGCAGCGGCGTCCAGCGGGCGTGTCGAGCAGCTGCAGAAGGACCTCCTGCTGTCGGGCTTTACCAACGCGAACGTGCTCAACGGCACCGGGCCCGCACTCCTGGTACGTTGTCGTCTTGCCCCACCCCCTCTACGGCCGACCCTAACGGTTCTCCGCCCCACACTTGCACCATCCCCCCCCAGGTGTCCGCGTCCCTGCCGTCCTGGGGCCTGGGTGCCGCTGCCAAGCTTTCCCTCAAGCGGCCAGCCGGCGCTGCCCCTGCCGCCGCGCCCGCGCCGGCGCCGGCCGCAGCTCCTGCCAAGGCAGCTGCCTGGAAGCTGGCCGTTGACGAGGACGAGGACCAGGAGGAGCTGCTGGATGAGGAGGAGCTGCTGACGGCCGAGGACAAGGTGGCGGCTGTTGCGCCTAACCCAGGTGCGTCCTGCAAGCCATTGGAGAGGGATTGAGCCTGGGGTGTCGGGGGGAAGACGGGGCACAGTAAAACGCGTGCGGCCAACAGCTCGCCATGGACTTACAGCGAGAAGGGAAGGTTGCATCGCGCGGGTGGCGAACGCGGCCAGGGGTCAAAGCCAATGCCAAGGAGGCCCCAAACCGTGTGCGCACCTGGGTTCAAGCGCCCTGGGGAATCACGTTGACCACGGGCGACGAGAGGGCTGGGTGGGCCGCGGCCGTGGCCAAGGCCTGACACAGGCTGTGATGCTGCGACGCCCTCGCCCGCAGACGACTGCGAGGTGGGCGCCAGCGGCCGCAAGGCCTGCAAGAACTGCTCCTGCGGCCGCGCGGAGGCGGAGGCGGCGGGCGAGGCCCCCAAGCTGACGGCCGACATGATGGACAACCCCACCTCCGCATGCGGCAACGTGAGTGCGGCTGACCGCGTGGCTCGCATGTACTGCGGCCTGGCAGCCGCTTCTCCAGAGCAGGGACAGCGCCGCTGCCTCCACAGGCTCGCGGTGTGCAGCGCGCCCACCACCCGAAGGCCCCAACCCCAACTACGCCCATCCTTGCATCCCCAATGCCCTCTCCCCCCTTCCCCCCAACCCCCTCCACCACGCAGTGCTTCCTGGGCGACGCCTTCCGCTGCGGCGGCTGCCCCTACCGCGGCCTGCCCGCCTTTGAGCCTGGCCAGAAGGTCACGCTGGGCGCGGGGCTGCTGGCGGCGGACGCGTAGTGGGGCCGCAGGAGTGCTGCTTGGGTGCCCACCAGCCGTGCAGTGCAGGCGCGGGGCGTACGGCGTGAGGTGTGGCGCGGTGGCGCGGTGGGAAGCGGAGGGTCCAAGGCCGGCGCTGCAGCTGCCGGGGCCAGGCAGGTGTTGCGGTCGTGGGCACGGCTGGGGGCCGGCTATGGTGGGGGCGCGCAGCGCGCCTGCGTTTGCGGCGAGGCGAGGGGGGCTATGTACACGAGTTGAGGTTGAGAGGCTGTGTGATGGGGCGTGCTGCCGCGTGGCGTGGCATGGCCGTCGGCGGAGGGGCCGCAACCTGGGGACATAGAGCGGGCATGGGGCGCCGCGCAAGGCGCGGCGAGGGCAGCGCGCAGTCTCCGATGCGCCCTGCGCCTGTCGCTGAGCTAGTGGCTGCGTGGGCAGCTGCGGCTCATTTTCAGCATAGTCCTGGTGCTGTTGTAAGCGCAGTCGACGCCCCGCCCGTCCATCCCTGTAAGCGAAGGGTGGGGACGGACAAGGACGCGTGTGCCACGCAAGCTGTTGTAGCTCCGCTGTTTCTGAAGGGCAGTGTAACGAATTGTCCTTTCTTGCGGCGGCGTGTGCGCGGGGTGTCAGAGCCCTTCTTGCGGGTCATGCGCTCGCTATGCAGCTAGCCGCCGCCACGATGCTACGAACTGCAAGCCGCTGCCGCCACCTGTTCCGCTGGACTGGCGGCTGCCCGCGCGGCAGCCTGGCGCAGCCTGTCGGCCTCAGGCTGCGCCGCCTGCGCCTCTGGAGTGGCGGCAGCCCGCGCGGCAGCCCACGCGGCAGCCCGGCGCAGCCTGTCGGCCTCAGGCTGCGCCGCCGGCGCCTCTGGAATGGCGGCAGCCGCGGGCAGCCCGCGCGGCAGCCCGCGCGGCAGCCTGGCGCAGCCTGTCGGCCTCACGCACCGCCGCCTGTGCTTAAGTAGTGGCGGTAGCCCGCTGCCGCCGCTGGCCGTCACGTGCACGCGCCATGGCTGCCTCCGCTGCTTCTGCTGCCGCGCCATGGGCACTCGCCTCGTTGTCACGCGCCTGCTCTAGCCCACCGGTCCTTCCCAGACATCGTGGGTGAGGGCCAACGTCCCGCAACGCTTCTTCTCCCGCTGCTTGTGCTGCCGCTTGAACGCCGCGCGCAGCTCTCCGAGCCGCCAGTGCGTCTAAGATGCCACCGCTGCGTACCCCGCCCAACCGCGCTGGCGGCCGCAAAGGGCAAGCGGCGCGCGGGCTTGTCCGAGCTTGCTGCCGCGCGGGGTCACATACGGCTGCCTGCGTGGCACGCTCGTGTTCTTCCTGCTGTGCGGGTACGGGGCTACGAACGAACCTCCAAGGCTACGCATCTACATCTGCCATCGCTGCCCGCTGTTGCAACGCACGCGCGTGCGCGCGCGCGCGGGCGCGAAGAGAACACGAAACGTCAAACAGAAACGAATGACGCGAGTGCAATTCGGACCCGCGACCGCACGCCCCGCTTCGCGAGCAAAACGAAAACGCCAACGCATTCGCGATTGCGATTCGAACACGTGCTCATGTGAGCAAGGCTTGCTGATGCGCTTGCTGTGGAGATGGGGCGGCAGGCGAGCGCCGCAGCATCTCAGCTTTGTGTTGGAGCCGTGCTGGGGTCGAATGCCTCAGCCTGCCCCTGCCTCCCGCCCAGCGACGTGCCTCTGCAGCGTGCCGCCGATGGCTGGCCACCTGGCCTTGCCTTATCCACCCTACACCGGGAGATGGCCATGGTGCGCATGGGGTGCGGCGGTGCGCAACCGCAGCGCGCCCGCCGCCCGTCGTCCAACAGAGCCGCATGGCCCGACATCAACCGCCCCCACAACCACGCGCGCCGCCGCCCTTCGCAACATTCAACAGCCAGTGCTAAGCTGTCGTGCAATGGCTGCAGCATTAGGTATGCGACTTGTTGCGGAAGAGAGCAAAGAAGTTACAGACTGGGGTTACACTGCCGCAGAGCTGCCGGACCCGGCCAGTGCCCCGGCAGGCGAACGGTGCGGCCACGACAGGCCACGTCTCCAACGCCTTACGTTCACGTCCATGCCATGTCCCATACTATGTCCTCCACGCGCCCACGGACCAGCTGGGACCCATGTCCCTGAAATCCCTGGGCCCCAAGCAACGCCACGCTACGCCGTGCCTGAAGACGCCAGCCCCATTGCCGTGCC
The DNA here is from genome assembly GCA_001662425.1 of Chlamydomonas sphaeroides. NCBI lineage: Eukaryota > Viridiplantae > Chlorophyta > Chlorophyceae > Chlamydomonadales > Chlamydomonadaceae > Chlamydomonas > Chlamydomonas sphaeroides. Next base: position 129,688 of record BDDC01000008.1, read on the forward strand.
GCTCGCGCCCGCGGGGTGCCGCTGCTTGCCTGCTGATGCCACCCGCGCAGCGCCGCCCTTGCAGGGCCTGCGCCTTCTCGGCCCAACACCCCAAGCAAGTGCGCAAGACACTCACAAATACACATGTTGATTATTATGAACACACTCCGCAGGCCCGCCTCAAGCCGCGCTCGCGCCCGGCCCGCCGCTCACAGCCACGGCGGCGCGCTGCTCCTTGCCCGCCTGCGCCTGCGCCGCCGCCTTGGCCACGGCCGCCTTGGCCGCGGCCGCCGCCGCCGCCGCCACGGCATTGGCGTTGGCGTGCGCGGCGGCGCTCTCCCGGGGCTGCCGCGGCGGCAGTGGCCCCACCTCCACCGCAGGGCCGTGCTCGCGCAGGCGCCGCACCTGCGGCCGCGGACGCACGCCACATCATGTACACATGTTTCCGTACAGTACGGCACGGATCCCCACAGTATGCTTCGATGCTCGCACGCGCCAATTGACACGGTCGAACAATGCCGCCCGCTCCTGCTCGGCAAGCTACAGCATGCAGGGAGATAATCTGTACGCTGCTGCGTGCTGTTGTACATGTCGTTGCGTGCTCTCGTACGGCAGGCGTGTACGACAGCTACAGAATGCAGGGGCTGGGCATGCTGATGCGCACGGGCGCGGGGCCGATGTCCAGCGGAGCGCCGCGCTCGCGCAGCCGCCGCACCTGCGGGGCGCCGGGGGCCAGGCCCTTGCAGCGTGCGGAGCCTGGCGACCCTTCCACTTCCCCCAGCATGCATCACGGCAGGGCCGAGCGTGCGCGAGCCCAGCGCCCGCCCACCTGGACGCTGCGGCGCCCTTTGCTACGTGCTCCGAAGCACCTGCCCAAAAGCAAACACAGATACTTGAGGTGGGCGCAGAGCCGAGCCCGCCGCACCTGGCCGTCTGCCGTCACCTCGAGCACCTCCACCGCTCCGTCGCCGCAGCCGTGGCTCATGCCGGTGTCCACGCGGATAACGCGCGAGGCGCAGGCGCTGTTGATGCCGCGCGTCTGGATGGTGTGGCCCACCACCATGCGCTTGGCGCCGGGCAGGGACTGCGGGAGAGGGCAGGCGCCCATGGGGGGAGGGGCGAGAGTCAGCCATCCTGCACAATGTTCTGGAATGGTACATGATGATATATTCCGGGATGATACGCGATTGGATGGTCGGGGCCACTACCATGCGCTTGGCGCCGGCGAGAGCTCTGTCGGGACAGAGGGGCGTCACGGCATGCTCCACTGCGTGACGCACAATGGGCTGCGCAGCTAACTCCACCAACTTCAAACTAAGCCGCCGGCACAGCACGGCAGCGCGCGGGGCAGCGTCGGGCGGCCGTCCCACGGCTGCACCACCGCTCCCCACGTGATCTACGTTATGATAAGAAAAAATAGCGAACGAGTGACACGTTACTTGATACGTAAGTACAAGGTATCAGGAGGACCGCACCTGCAGCACATCCGACAGCATCTCGCAGTCGCAGCGGCGCTCGTCCGAAGCGGAGAAGGCGCGGCTCCACACTATGGCGTTGGCGCCGCGCAGGAAGTGTGGCGCGGGGGGCGGGTCGCGCAGCAGCGCCAGGGCCGAGGGCGGGGCCGAGGGCGAGGGGCGCGGGGGGGAGGGGCTGGATGGGGAGGGCGAGGGGGAGGCGGAGGATGCGGCGGGGGCGGAGGAGGGGGAGAGGAAGCCCAGCAAGCCGGAGGGGGGGTCGCGCTGGCCCAACATCCAGGCCTGCGTCTCGCTGCGGGCAGCGAGGGGTGTCAAGGCCGGAGGGGTTGGGGTCAGCGCCGCGCGCATGTGGTCAACACGACTTACTGCAAGGTAACACGCCCCGCGCAGCACGCCCTGGGTGCTGGTGACGCGTTGGTCGTGCGTAGCAAGCAAGCAAGCCGGAATGCCGTCAGGTGCACCGGTGCGAGAAACGAAGCCCAGCGCCGCCTCAAAGGAGCCCGCTTCCCGGCCGTGTGCGTGTCTGGCGCCCGCCGCACGGCTGGCGTGAAACGAGCCGTACGACGCTGTGACTCATGCTGACTCACTCGTTGATGCGCTGCAGGCCGTACACCACGTGCGAGGGCAGCACGCCGCCGTGCACAAACACGCTGCCGCCGACCTGCATTGGGGGTGAATGGCATAGGCGGGGTGCAGAGGGCTCACACCTATCGCCAACCCCCACCATGATCCCCACACGCACAGCTAGCTAGCTACCTGCAGCACGACAGCGCACCTTCCGGGACCCCCGGCGGTTGCATGTCGTGGCGAGCCAGCTCTGCCACCTAGCTACCGGCATCCATGCTAGCTTAGGCCCAAGCCGCATCACCACTACCACTCCAAACAGCAGCGCCAGCCAGTCACCTGCAGCACGATGGGCCGCGACGCAAAGAACCGCCGCGAAATCTCGCTGCCCGGGCCGTACACCCGGCTGCGGAGCCAGTTGTAGGGCCGCGCTGCCGCCATGGCCGCGGCGCCCGGGGAGGCGCTGGCGGCGGCCGCCGCGGCGCGCCGCTCCTGCAGCGGTCAATGCATCATGGGGTCACACAGGGGTACACAGGCATGCTGTGCGGCCCATGCGCGGCGCTGTTTGTCAGCTGTCCGCTGCCAGCGCATCGTGACCCCGCTGCCAGCGCATCGTGACCATGCTCCCCTCGCGGCCACGGCCTGGTGCCGGCTGCCAGCAGCGCAGCGGGCTCGTCCGCGGAGGGCGAGAGGCATGCGACGCAATGATCACAACAATGATCACGTCCATGGCCCTTGTCGGCTCCACACCCAGCACAGCCACGCACACGCGCACCTCGAGCGGGTCCGCCTGCCCCGGCTCCAGGGGGCAGCCACTGCGCCGGCGCATGAGGCCGCAGAAGTCGCGCCACGTGGCGAAGCCCAGCGCCTCCACGTTGGCGCCTGCGAGCGCGTGCGTGTTCGCTCACGAGCTCAAGCATCACGCCCCGCGCAGCCCGGTGGCGGCGAGCGCAGCGTGTGCAGGTCCCGGCATGCCCTCAGCCCGAGCGGGCCCCCTGCGGCGCCAGCCGGCTGGGGGCACGCTTGCCTGGCTGCGCGGCAGGGCCCCCGGCCTACCGTTGGTGGCGTAGCGGTGGTCGCCCATGACGTTCATGGTCTCTGCAGGCATGCCCGAGGGGCGCCGGGGCAGCGCCGGGGTGCACAACTCGGCGGGGCTGACTGGGCCCCGGGCCAGGCGGTGCCCTCGCGCAAGGCTCGCCAGCGGTGGTCCCCCAGAAGCAACCGCGACAACCCGCCCCAACCCGGCCCAACTTGCCCTGCCCCGGCCGCCACCGCTGACACGCGGCCCCGTCGCAGCTTCCCACTTGCCCCACCCCCCTCGCGGGCCCTCTGCCCCCTCTCCCCGGCCCCGGCCCCACCTACCATGGTTGCCCAGCAGCAGGTGCAGCTTGCCGCCCGCCGCCTCCGCCTCGGCCGCCAGCCGCTCCAGCAGGATAAGCAGCCGGATCTCGTGGTCGCCCCGGTCCAGGATGTCGCCGACCTGACGCAATCGAGGTTGCCCATAGCCAGCATATCACTAACACTCAGTATTCTTTGAATCGATGTCAGTGTGCAACAAGACTGGGGCCGGACCCGCGCAGCGGCCTCCACACACACTATATGTTACCTCATCCAGAACACACTGCGTGCGCGCTATTACTTTCTGCTGAACATACTCCCTGCTCCTCTTCTACTGCCCACCTGCACGGCCACTGTGCTGCCGCCGGCCCAGCGGCCCGCCTCATCCATCAGCCCCGCCAGCCGCAGCGCGCGGACCGTCTGCGGGGCGAAGAGCACGGCGGGGCGAAGAGCACGGCTGGGCAGAACACGGCAAGGCGCGCAGGCCACTGGTGAGCCGCAGAAGCAAGGGCTGATAATGACAGCTGCCCACTCCGTACAGCTTTCCGGCAAGGCCGCCAGGCAGTGGGCTGCACCGCCAAAGCGCGGCCAGCTACCGGCGCTGGGCGCGTCGCCGGCGCTGGTCCGGCCACACTGAACGCAGCGGCTGTTGGCCACCCAACGGCTTGGCGGCCTCACTGCTGTTGCCGTACGGTACTGCTGTACCTTGGTATAATCGCCGTGCAGGTCACCGATGGCCACCAGCCGCTGCGCGCCGGGTACGGAGGTGGGCAACTGCTCGGTACGTGGCCTGCGGGCGGTCGGTGGGCAGGGGCGGTAGGATTGGGCCCGGGAGACGACGACGGACGGGGCTAGGGGGGCCCGGGTGCGTGCCATGCGTGCCTACGACTATTGAGAGGCGTATCGAGGGCAGGGGGACGGTTCCTAAAAGGTCAGGGGGGACCGGTCGGCCCCAGCGAAAGCCAGCAGAGGCGGGGCCCACCTGTAGACCTCATCGCCCGGCACCGGGTCTTTGTTATTGTACGACGCCCACATCTGCGGGCGTGCAGGAAAACAAAGAGCGCACGAGTCGGCAGCGCGCCGGCAGCCGTGTAGCTTGCAGGGAGCTGGCGTTGACAGGACGGCGCGCCGGCGCCAAGGGGCTGGGCGGGGGGGCCACGTCGGCCTTGCCTGCGCGAAGGTCTTGGAGCACGCATCGCACGCGGCGGCGGCAGCGTCCGCTTTGCTGCTCCCTCGACTGAGCAGCCAGTCTAGGAGGCCCATAGCGACGGCGGGACCGTATAGATAATTGTGGTTTGATCTTGGCGCAACTTGGTTGTTAGGGTCACGAGCAGAGCTTGACCACAGCGTGGTGTGTCGTCCGTGTTGAATTAATGCTGGCGATTGAAAGTTTTGTGCATATGTAGCAAATTGGGCAGTCTTTGTTGTGGCGCTTCGGCGATGCAGTCAGTCGACCGTCGCAACTTTTCACCCGCTGATATCGCACGCAGTTCAAGGTGCCAAACATATCCATACTGACACTGTTCCTGCTCGTATCGTGTGAATCGAGTCAACTCGCTGACCACGACACTCCAGCTATTGTAATATCAATCAATGGCTACTTACGTGACATGTAGAGAAGCTCAAATAGCTGGGTAACCCTCGTTGTGTGGTGGACCGTGGAGCTGCATTCTTCGAGGGCGCATTCCGCCAGGAGAGCGGCACGATGGACCGGTCAACGGCCCTTCTGGGCGTATTCAAGCTCATCGACAAGGATGTCAACGGGTGCGCTCCAGCGCAAGTGCTCGACCACACCCATGCGTGCCACACCCATGCGCATAGCGATGGGGGCTGCTCGGTGCAGCCTGAGGCCCTTCGCGCCTCGCTGCCTATTGTGGAGGGAAAGTGTGCCGCTGCATGGCGCCAGAGTGGGATGCACAGTGTGCGTGTTCACCTGCATTCCACCCCCGCAGATATGTGGAGCCCAAGGAGCTCAAAGCGCTGGCGAGCAGCCCCACCGCCTACGTGAGCGGCCGGCCTCGTGGGATGTGCCCGCTGTACACGTACACAGTGTTGCCCCCAGCCGCCCCTCCTGGCGTGATGCCGCAACGCCAAAGCAGTTTCCGCACGCGGCCGGGCGCGGCCCTTGCCGCTGATGGCCGCGCCGGCGGGGGTGCCTCAAGCATTGCAGCCGCGTAAAGCGGGCATAGCCAAAGACCACGGCATGGCCCACCAGCCAGGACAGGGCATGGCCGACAAACTAGTGCCGGTCCTGGGCTCAGGCACCAATGGTAGCAGCCTCCGTGGCGGCTGGGAGTGGAAGGGGGGGGCTGCCTCGCCGCTTGGAGGGACAGCTCCACAGGCAGGCAGGCGGCAGCGGACAGCAAGCGGCTGGCGGGGGTTTCGCACGAATTCCCGTCACCACCGCGGCTCACGCCGTGGCATGACGTGGCTCCTACGCCCGCGCTCGGCTGTGGCGGGGAGCCTGAGGCGCGCAGTGCCTCTCATATGGCTAGCGGCTGCGGCCCGCCGCCGCCGGCGCCAGCCCCAGGCTGAGGTGCCGGTTGCAGGCCTCCACGCCCGGTCAGGGCCAGCCTCACGGTGTCTCATCCGAGGGTTTCCCTAGCCGGCACCACGCCTGGCCGCGTGCAATGTGTGCAGGGGCCAGGGCCTGCGTGGGTTATTGGACTGGGGCGCTTGTCCGAGAGGCCCTCCCGGATGCCACCTGCACCGAGGGGGCAAGCACGGGGCCGGCCCGCCGGTCGGCGGCCTCTACTGACCCTTGCCTTCTGCGGGCCGAACCCCACCACCCAGCACGGCACCGGCTGACTTGCCTGACACCTACCTCACGCGCCGCAGGGCAAGCTGGAAGAGGCGCATGAGACGCTAACCTGGCTAGATCTGGACGGCGACAAGCGCGTGTCGCCCGACGAGTTCGTACAGGTACGGCAGCCGCATGTGCGGCAGCCGTACGGCGGCGCGCCTGTACGGCGGAGCCCTGGGCGCGGAGGCCCGCGCCTGGCAGTGTCGTCTGGCCGGGCCGCGGCTGCTCACTGCTGCGCCGCTGTCAGTTGCGCACTGTTGCCCGCTGTCTGCTGCTCACGGCTGGGCGTATGCTTGATCACCTCACCCGCAGGTGTTCATGTTTGTGTGCTCGCAAATGGACGACCGCGAGTTCGAGCTGTTTGTGGAGGATGCACGCGTGCAAGCCGGTGCGGCCTTGCACATGGCGGGGCCTGTCGGAGGGCGCCCGCGGCCCTTGCTTGGTCATGTGGTCACATGAGGGGCCGGGCACAAGGGCGTGTGGTGGCAGCTGCGAGGCGAAACACCGAGCGGGTGACACCCCACCCGAATGACGCCGCCCTGCCTGACTCGCAGGTGGTCCGCCCAACCGGGAGATGATGCTCAAGCGGGTCTATCAGTCCCTGGACCGGGACCGCTCGGGGTGCGTATAGGGCCCTGCTGCTGCTGGTGGTTGCGCATCGGGGTGTGGACGCAGCGGACGCAGCCTGCAGGCGCTGGCGGCGCTGGGCTGGGCAGGGGCGGCAGCGCAGGGGCAACGCGAGATGCTGGGGCGCAGGGCGCTTGCAGAGGCCGCACAGGTGCATGCGGCCGCAGCGGCGTCGCTGCCTAGCGTACACCTGCGCTGATGCACGTCCACGTTATGGGGTGGCCAGAAGCCTCACGGCAAGTGTTCTGCCTCCTTCCCGCCGCCCGCCGCCGCTCAGCTTTATCGAGATGCACGAGCTCAAGACGCTGGTGGGCCGTGTGGCACCGGCGGAGAGCTTGGAGCGCGCGCGCGGCACGCTGCGCATGTTTGACACCAATGAGGACGGCCGCGTGGAGCTGGACGAGTTCCTGGGTGTGTTTGAGTTCCTGGCGCAGGACATGAGCGACACAGAGTTCAGGGTGAGGGCCGTGGTGTGTTCGGCATCCCATGTGTCGCTGCCGGCATGCGCGTGTGCTCATGTATGTGCGGCCCAGGCGGAGGGGCCGCCGGTCGTGCTGTTGCGGACTCATGGGTACCGCATTCATGTGGGTGCTTGGAAGGATGATGCGTTGCCCCGATGGCGCAGCGAGGACCGCCGGCTGCAGCTGGCTGGGTGGTGGGGAGTTTATGGGGTGGCGGAGCGATACGGGTGCAGCAGCTGGGGGTTGAGCGCTGCGCGCCCAGGTCCTAGCCCCGAGCGCCGAGCCCTAGGCCCTCTGCCCCTCCCTCAACCGCCCGGCCCCCCGCCCCGCCGCCCACCGCCCTCAGACGCTCCTGGGCCGGCTCATGGAGCGCGGCTTCGAGGCGTTGTACGAGGGAGACTACACGCACCCCCACGGTACGACATGCTGTACGGCGTACGGCAGTGAGGTGCCCTGCCGTACCGTATGGCGGTGGCGCGCCAGCAGGACCGTCCTACGCCCATGACCCGCCCACGGTCCCCGGAACACGCCCGCTGCCTGCCGAGCCCCCGCCCCCCGTGGCGTCCGTGAACACGTGCCGTTGCCGTAGTGAAGCGCATCCTCCTGCCGTTCCCCCGGCCCCGCCCCGGGGTCGCAGGCTGCCGCGGCTGGCTGGAGAAGGAGGTCATCCCCACGTTGCGCACGGGGCTGCAGGCGCTGGCGGCCGAGGTGGAAAAACACAAGCTTGACGTGAGGAGGAAGGGCTGGTGGCCAGCTTCGTGATGGCACTGTTACTGCTGGCCCACTGACTCGCAGCTGGGCTAGGGTTGTGGGTGGTAGGCTGTGCTGATGCCGGCCGGCAGGCGAGGTTGCACAAGCCTGTCGACGTACTGAACATGGCCAGCAAGTGGACTGCGTCGACGCTCCTGCACCCCTGCCCGGCCCTCTCTGTCTACATAGCTCGCCACGGGTGTCCCATGGGACGGCGGCGAGCACATGCCGCGCGGCTGGCGGCCCTTCTCGCCCATGCGCTGGCTGGCCCGCTGGCTGGAGGAGACGGCCACGGCGCCGCCGCCGGGCACGGCAGGCCGCGGCGGCGCCGATGGCGAGGGCGGCGAGGGCGGGCGCGCGGCGCACCAGTCGCTCGAAAGCATGAACCGCGAGGAGAAGATCGCCTACATCTTCCGGCAGATGGACGCCGCGGCTAGCGAGTGAGGCCGGGTGCCGGCACAACACCGGTAGCACAGGTGGCATGGTAGCAGTGCGTGCAGGCGATAGCCCACAGCTCCAGGGCCAAGGGGGCGCAACCAACCAATTGGCTAACGCGCCGAGCAGCGGCAGCGTGGACGAGGCGGCGCGCCTCGGCGCCTGCGGCACCGCTGACGCGTGCGCCGCCCGCCCCACTCATCCCCGCCCCTGCGTCCACGCCTGCTTTCGCTCGTGTCCTTCCCTCCCCTCCCACCTCTGCCCCTCCCCTCCCTGCCGCAGCTCGCTGCCCGCCTCGCAGCTAGTGGCCACGGCGGAGCTCATCTTTGCGGCCGGCGCTGCTGGCGTCACCGACCCGCGTACCGTGATCGACCCGGTGCTGGCCAGCCTGGGCATCCATCCCTACGACTCGTACGTGGACCAGGCGGAGTTCTGCTCGGCCATCAGTCAGATGGTGAGCGCCTTGCTTACTTGGGCTCCTGTGTGCTCGGGCTTGCTTGGTCCGCGGCTGTCGCTGATGCGCATGCGGCCATGATGGGGCCACGCACGGTGGTGCTGACGCGAGGAAATGCGGTTGGTGGTGGTTTGCGGTAATCCCTCGCCTCCTGCGGCTCCTACAGACGCCCATGCTGAGCGACGAGGAGTTCGACGAGGCCGCGCGCGTGGTGGTGGCGCAGCGCGACTGGCGCTACTGCCGTAGCCGGGCGGACAAGTTCAGGTGCGCGCGCCCGCATGTGTGGTTGTGCCTGATGCCCTCACCTTTCCCCCTAGCTATGCCGCTCAGCCCCGTGCGCCCATCGCGTGGCCATCAGTACGCGTAGCGCAGTGCATCGCGAAGTCGTGCCGCCCTCCCCCCACCAGGTACCTGTTCCACTCGCTGGACCTGGACCACTCGGGCTGCCTCAACCTGTACGAGCTCAAGGTCAGCGCAGGCACGCGCTGCAAGGCAGTGCAGACTGGCTCAGCAGCGCGCACTTGGGCCCCGCCACCAGCCGCCCACGGAGCCTGTCCTGCAACCCTCCGCACCTAGCCCTTCTCGGCCCCCACTTCCTTCCCTCCCCTTCCGTCCCGCCCCAGATCCTGGCGCAGCGCATGGACCCCGACACCAGCGAGGACACCATTGCAGCCACGCTCGACTACCTGGACAAAGACAACAGCGACAGCGTGAGTGGCTGTGGCTTGATTGGTCCCAACTCGCACACGTACAAGACAGCGCGCAGCTTGCCAGGCCCACCGCCGCCATGGTGGCTGGCTGCCCTGGGTGGGCAAGCACGCCAGCGACCAGTGCGTGTGCGTGCGCCTGCTGTGTGTTTAGGAACGGGAAACATGTACTTTACACGACCCGCGGTGTGTGCGGCCGCAGGTGTCTGCGGAGGAGTTTGTGGCGGCGCTCGACACGCTGCTGGCGCACGTGGACAACGACCAGGAGCTGGACGACATGGTGCAGGTGGGGCGCCCGCCGGGCTACAGTAGCCAAACTCTGTCATAGTAGTACTCCACTACGACCATTGCATGGGGCGTGTTAGGAGTACGGTACGTCGACGTGGTTTAGCTGGACGACATGGTGCAGGTGGGGGGCTAGGGCGGCACAACTCATTGACAGTTGACCCTCCTCCACAGTGATTGTTATTACGCTAGTTGCTTGAATCCTGCGCTCCCCCGCCGCCCTCGCTACCTCCCCCGGCCGCCTCTCCCCTCAGCGCATGCTGCACATGCGCACCGACGACGACCCCTCCCGCGAGGTGGAGCCGGCCATGCTGGCGGACTTTTGCGCGGGCCTGCGCACCCACAACGTTGCGGCGCAGGTGCGGCGCTGGGCTGGGCTGGCGCTGGCGCTGGCGAAGCCTGGTCCGGGATGCCGGGCCTGCCCGCGCAGGGCACCGTCCCTCCGTCAGCAGGGGCCGCAGAGGCAACACCGACCACACGCTGTGCGTACGGCACGTCACGGGCTAGTGGAACAGTGCATGCGCCCCCTGCTGTCCCCGCCTTTGCGGCCTGCCTCCCTCCCCAGCTGGCCGCCTCCACGGTCATGGACAAGATCACCAGCCGCCAGCCGGTGGTGCTGCTGGACGTGCGGCCGTCCGAGGAGCGCGCCGTCAGCATCATCCAGGGCGCGCTGCACCTGCCGCTGCAGGTACGAGCGCGGCCTGGGCGCCGGCAGCGGGGAGCGCGGCACAGGGCAGGGCAGGGCGGGCCGATGTGAACGGACTGTGGCGGGGCAACAAAGCCCATAGCGCCAATAGGGCCAGTAGCGCCAACAACGCCGATGGCGCCAACACGGCCAACAGCGCCAATTGAGTGCTAGTTGAGTGCCAGTTGAGTGCCAATTGATAGGGCCAACAGGGCCAACAGCGCAAATTGAGCGAATATGGCCTATAGCGCCAACAGGGCCGCATTACACACGATGCGGTGCGCGTGACCCATGCCGCTCCCTGCACGTGCCACCGCGCCCATCGTACACCTCCCCGGCTCCACAGCCTGCGGCCGCGCCCGCATCAAACTTGTCCTGCACAGGACATGATCTCTGCACCATGTGGCCTGCGCCCTGCTCCCACGAATGCGTGTTTGGCACGGGTTTCCATGCCACCCCGTCACCAACACCTCCCTGCCCCGCCGCGCCCGCAGCCCGCGCCCGCCTCCACCTGGGGCTACTCGCTCAGCGGCGGCGGCGCCGCGGCTGCCACCCTGGTGCGCGAGGCGCTGGCGGAGGCCGCCATGGCGGCGCTGCCCACCGCGCAGCCGCCCGTGGTCGTCACCTACTGCGCCACGGGTGCGTCCCGGCAGCGCTGCTGCGGCTGCTGCATCAGACGTGTGGGCCGGGGTCCTGCGGTGGTCGTGAAGCCTGGCGCGCTGGGCGCTGGCACGTGGGGCGCAGCCGTCCGTTGTGATCACGCATTGCGCCACGGCCGCGCGGTGCGCAGCTACCGTGCGGCGCCCTGACCTGCGGACCGCAGCGCGCGCCATCCCTCGCCGGCTCGCTCGGCCTGCAGGGGCCCAGGTGCCGGCTCCCGGGCACGACCGCGCGGTGCCGCTGGTGTGCGCTGCACCGGCATGGCTCCGCCTGCCAACCTGCCCGTGTTGAAATTGTAGGTGGTGATAGCACCTCCCCGCCTGGGGCCCCGCCCCGCTGCTGCTGCTGCTGCTGCTGCTGCTGCTGTATCGCAGGCGAGCTGGGCGGCGTGGCGGCGCTGCTGCTGTCGGACGCGCTGCGCGTCACGGTGTACAACATGTGCGGCGGCATCATCAACTACTACAACCAGGTCCGTGCGGCAGCGCGGCGCCAGCGCATGCCGCGCATCCGTCCGTACGTACCGTGCGCTACCCGCACACACATCCATCTTGCAGGCTTCACATTGGGGATGCGGGTGCCGGACCCTCTTACTCGTACGCCACACCCTCGTGGCGACGCGCCTGACCACGCCCTGCCCTGCTGCCCCGCCCCTCGCTGCCTGCCTCGTCCCGTGCCCCCCTCCCCCACAGGGCGGCAACGTGGTGCGGCCGGGCGGCTCCGACGGCCGCATGGTGCAGGTGCAGGCGCTGCACCCCGGCAGCCAGCAGCAGCGCGCGTTCATCACACGGCCCAACAACTTCCGGTAGCGGTCCCGCCGCGGCGCCAGGGGGCGCGGAGGGCGCAGGCGCGGTGGTGCCCTGCCCAGCATCGGACAGGTGTCACGCGCCGTGGCTGTGGAGACCAGCCGCTCGCTGCGCCCAGGCGGCCAGCAGCGGCGCGCCCGGGCGGGGCCGGCGGGGTCAGGTGGCGGCCGGGCGCGGCGGGCCCAGGCGCTGCAAAGAGGCCCTGGTTGCGGTGGCTGCGCAGCGCTTCAGTGCAGGACTGGCGCCGGCAGGGTGGCGGCGATGTGGGGGTATGTAGCGCTGGCGGTGCGCACAGGTGGTGCGCTTTGGGTGGGGCCGCCGGCAGAGCCCACCACTGCGGGCGCGCGTGGGGGTGGCGTCGTGGTGCATCGGGTTGTGTGTTGCCGGCATGTGCAACGTCGAGGGGCTCGCTGCAGGTCTGAACAGGGGTGAAGAGCACGCATTTCGACCAACGTACACTTGCGCTCTTGAACGTCCTGGAAAGGCTGCCGAGCCAGCGTGAAGCGTGTTGGTGCTGTGAAAGCGGGCTGAGGCGGGGGGTCACCCCTATGTGATCAAGGCATTTCAGCCGCTCTGTGAGGCGCTGCTAGCCGTTCGCTGGTCGCATGCGGGGCACAACCTGCTCGTGGACGGAGTTACGCAGCCAGCCACATAGGGTGTAAGGCGCGACGGCGGGGTGGCGGGGAGCAGGTGCCTGCAGGGCGGTCGCGGCTGCCCACGCTAGCACATAACGCAAGGCCGGTGGGTTGGGCTTTTGATATACCCCTGTATCAGCTCGACAACACCCTACACCCATATGCCGTCCGGCGTTCGCAACAATAGCTGTACGGACAAAGTCGCGCTCCGCACTGTCCCATTGCTTCTAGTAACAAACATGGACACCGCCGCCGCACAATCTGCTGCTGCATAGCTTAATCAAATGGTCCAGTGAGGGCGCCTAGGGCAGACGCACCTATGAATCCACGCGCAGACCTCTGCGTGCTGCTGTCGGTGCTAGTTATTTCGGCATTTACTGCCTCTACGCTCACAAAAGACTATTGCGCCGGCTTAGACCACGACCCAGGACCGGCCTTGCGTGCATTCCCCTGCCATGGCGCAGCTGTCCACAAGGCGACCTTCTTGCTGAAGAACACTCCCGTTATAGTGAAGGATTTGCTACGCTTGCGGCGTGGTGCGAAAGCCTGGGGCCTTGGCCATGGACTCGGCGAAACTCCCGGAGAGCTGTTTCCGCTGGCCAGGATGCCTAGACGATGTTAATACTGCCCTGCATATGCCCCAGTTTTCTCTGTGGCTCCCGAACGCCCCTCTGCGGCACGCCCCTCGGCACGTCCCCAGGTTCTGACGCTGCTTTCTTCTTCTGCAACGCGTTCTGGTGCGTATGATCAGTCTTGCTGGCCTGCACGGATCGATGGTTTCAAAAAGGTGTTGCTTGGTTGGTACGCAGGCTATCCCGCCTCCTCAGCTTGGTTCTTCTGCCGCGCTGGTTCTACAAGAAGGTTGCTGCTCCAGCATGGACCTATGCAGGTGCGCTTATGTCGTGGCCGCAGTGCGGCATCGAGTACCCCACGTGGTACAACGCCGCCTGGTCCCAACCCCGCCTGCCGCCCCTCGTCTGCACCTGCAGTGCGAGCTGCGCCGTTGGTGCTGTGGATTGCCGCTGGCACTGGCGACGATGCCCTGACACAGTCGAGCGCTACTCTGCTCTTCAAGGTCAACCCGGTAAGCAGCACGGTGTCAAGACAACGGCGTATGCACGTTCCTGGATGTGAGCGCTTACCCCCGCCCCTCCCGCCCACTGCCGGGTTCCCCCCTTCAGATTGGAGATGTATTCACATCGCTGACACAACCGGTACGCAGCAGTGGAGAGCAGACCGCCGCCACGCCTGCCTTCTCTCATAGCTGCCACCATCACAGGAACCCGGCCCCGAGAATCCTTGCCTGTTGCGTTGGCCGCAATCCCTTCCTCCACGCGCCCCCTCAGCCCCGCCCTCCTCGCGCGACCTCGTTCGCTCCCTCATGGCATGTACCCAACCAGTCCCCGTCACGTCCTCCCAGGAGATAAACATTGTTGCGGAGGCCGTGTTCAACGTCTTCTCCATCGCAGCCGTCTCGCTGCTCACCATGCGCCACGGCAGCCGCTTTCCCGAGCTCGGCGCGCGGCTGGGGCCGCAGCTGCTGATGCGCCTCACCGCCATCCTCGCGGTCCACGTCCTGGAGCAGGTGCGAGCACGGCCCTGGCACGCACCCTCCAGGCGTCACCAACCAGCTTCGGCGACCTGTCGCGCAGCAGCGCCCGCAGCACCGGTGAAGCGGTCGTCCCCGCGCCCCTGCCCTTCCCGGCACATGCCCTTCTCACCAACCCGGCCCGAACCGCCCCAACCCGCTGCGGCCGCAGTACCGGCGGAGTGGCCGCGGCCGCGCAGGCGCCGCGCAGGCCGCCGCCGCGCAGCGTGCCGGCGCCGAGCCGTCTGGGTCTTCCGGCGCTGGCCACACCAAGGGCGCACGTGGCGCTGCCCTCCAAGAGCTCAGCCCGGGCAAGGGAAAGGGCGGCGCAGGGCTGCCGCCCGTCATGACCGGCGCCGAGCCCTTCGGCTCGGCGGACGCGGTTCTGGCCGCGGCGGCGGCGCAGGCGGCCGCGGTGGCGGCGCGCCAGCGCGCCGAGGGTGGGGGCGGCGCGACGGCGTTCCGCGGCGTCGAGCTGGCGTCGGGCATGGCGGCTGCTGCTGCTGCTGCGACGATGATGCGGTACTCGCGGCCGGAGCCGTACCGCTCCTACGTGAAGCGCAGGACCACGCGCATCAAGGTGCGAGGGGCCAGGGCCAAGGCAGTGAGTGAGAGGGGCGTGGATGGCGGGTGTAGATGGGTGTAGACAGCGTCAGGTGTGCGCCCTAATGGCCCCAGGCGTGACGAGGGCCCGGGGCACGCGCGCCTAGGCGCGAGGGCCCGGCAGCACGCGAGAGCGCGCCGGCTTTGCGCTGAACTGCAGCCGATGCAGCCCGGCCGCGCCCCGTGGCCTGGCGCCAGAGCGCATGCGGCAGACGCTTGCTTGCCGTAGCACCGCCGGGCATGCGCCATGTCCGGGACCATGGCGGCAAGGGGTCTCTTGCGGCTGTCTGGCGCACGCCGTGTGCTGTACGCGCTAACCGCACACCCATCGAACAACATGTGCTCCCCGCCGGCCGCCAGATTCCGTTTGCGGAGCCCGAGCAGCTGAGCCCCGGCTTCGTGGACCGGCTCACGGAGCTGGCGCAGCAGCGTGGCCTGGTGCTGGCCAACGTCTACGTCCGAACGGGTGGGCTGAGCAGGCAGCGCGCCGCGCCCCATGCGGCCCTGCGCCGATGCCGCACGGATGGAGGGAGCCATGGGCCGCGCTTTTGGCTGGGCCGGGCCGCACCTGCCGCCCCACGTGGCCGGCACGCCCATGCGGCCAGGGGCTGCGTCGCGGCGCTGCTGCGAGGGACGCCCTGCGGGACCGCCGCACACGTATGCGTCTCGCTCACAGTGTTCTACTTAACACTTGGACACAACACATGCGGTGGGTTGCTGGGCTGATGCGTGTGGCGTCTGCCCCCCAGGCTGCATCGAGCTGCTGCTGGACGAGGAGGCCTGGGGCAGCCTCGCTGGCTCGGACGCCGAGGGCGGCGACAGCGGCCCCTTGCGGTCTCTAGACGCCGCCGGCGCCGACGCTGCGGACGGCGGCGCCGACCTTTTCCTGGAGCGGATGCTGGCGGAGCTGGCGTCGGGCGCCGCGGCCCGCGACTCGGGCGATCCCGCCATGCCGTGTCGCGACGGCGGCCCCTGTGTGGACCTGTCCATCGACTCGTGGGACCTGAGCGCCGTTGTGCGCATGCTGGAGCTGGAGGACCCTCAGGCCGCCGCTGAGGAGAAGGCTGCGGTCGCGGCGGCCTCCGCCGCCGCGGAGGTGCCCTGCCCGTCGACGGCGATCCGCCAGGAGATGCTGGGGCTCGCCGGCGGCGCCGCGGCAGCGACCGCGGATGCTGCTGCGGCGCCGCAGCCGCTGGCCCGCGGCGCGTCTGCGCAGCCTCAGGCGGGGGTGCGTGCGCTCAGCCCGCGTGTGCTGCTGCTGCCGCAACCGGGCGGCGGCAGCGCGCCGGGCCACGTCGCGGCGCGGCTGACGGCGGTGGTGGTGCGGCCGGCGGCGTGCGACGCCGGCCCTCAGCCGGAGGTGCTGGTGCGCGGCCAGGGCGCCTACCTGCACGCGCGCGCCACGCTGCGCGAGCCCGAGTACGACTGGCCGCCCGACGGCAGTACGGAATACGACACCAACGTGGCGTCGGAGGCCGTGTACGACATTGAGCTGTACGACCTGCCGCCCAAGGCCGGCGCGCTGCTGGTACGGTCTGCCTCGTTGCGGCGGCGGCGGCGGCGGATGCCGATACCCCCCAGGCGCTGCTCCCATGCCCACTCGCACCCCCCCCCGTCCTCCACCGCGGCCCGGCCTGCCCTTCTCCCCGCCATGCAGCAGGCGTACCTGCGCCGTGACCAGCCCCCGAGCGTCCGCGCGGCCTCTTGCGCACACGCCCGCCTCCCGGCCGCCCACACCACTGCCCCATCCTCTCCCGGCCCCTGCCCGCGGCCGCAGGTGGAGCTGCGCTGGGGCGACCGGCTCAGCCCCGCGCTGCCGATCGTGCTCGTGGACGACGCCGCCATCGCGGCCGAGCTGCGCCACGCGGCGGCCGAGCTGGGCGACAAGCCCTGCGAGCTGGACGCGCTGCTGCTGGACGTGGGCACCTGGCTCTACTACAGCGCCGTGGCCGAGGTCGCGGGCGCCGTGGCCGGGGCGCCGGGGCCGCTGGCGCTGCCGCCGCGCGTGGCGCTGCTCGCCGGCCACCTGCTGCAGTACGCCAGCGCGTGCGGCTGGCCGGGCATGGCGGCGCGGCTGCGGGTGGACGTGTCTAGGACGGCCGCCGCCGTGGCGGCGATGGCGGCGCCGCGGCCGGGGCAGGGGCAGGGATGCGGTCCGTTGGCGGAGGTGGTGTGGGTGGGGGCCAAGGCGCACGTGACGACGCCGGCGGCGGAGCCAGCGGCGCCGGGTCCGCTGCTGGCGCGGTCGCTGGCTCTGGCGGTGGGGCTGGCGGCGCCGGCCAGCCCCGAGGAGGAGCGGGCGTACCGGGCGTACGCGGACCCGCTCATCTTCGCGCAGGGCCTGGGCATGTGAGGCGTGGGGGCCGATGGGGCGGGGGCTGCAGTGCTGGGTGCGCACTCAGCAGGCGCCCTCTGGCGCTGCCACGGCGCCACCAGGCCGCCTGTTCCTCGCTCATAGTGTCTTGCGGTCTGTCGCGCTCACGGCGTGCACGGCCCTGTGCCTGTTCCTCCCTGTTCTGCTCCGCCCCCGCAGCCAAGCTGTGGAGGCGCTGTCTCTCATCACGCTGCTGTTCCGGGCGCGGCACGACCTGCTGTCGCCCAGCAGCCTGACAACGCTGGCGGGCTGTGCAGTGGGCACACTCACGCTGCTGGCCTGGCCCTTTCTAGGCCGCCGCCGCTGGGTTGCATTGGTCAATGGGGCCAAGGTGCGCGCATGCGTCGGGTTGGAGACCTCTGTCGAATGCCATTGTAAGGTAGCATAGACAGCACCAACCCTGCGATGAGCGCTGGTGGTAAAGTCGAAATCCCGTCCAGCCCGGGGGTTCACTGCGCCCGGGCACCGACCGAACGGGAACGCTAAACCTGTGCTCCGCTGGCGTGCTGGTTCACTGCAGCCCTCGCCCTCGCCGCTCCCTCCACTCCGCGCCCATATCTGCACTTGTTGCTTCCGGCTACACTGGGCTTATCGCTCATTCCAAACCTGCCGCCGCGGTCTACTGCCGCTTGCCGCCCGTCTCGTGGCCGCTCAGGTCCCGCGCTACCTGTCCTACATGGGGGCCAAGATTATGATCGGCTGGATGGGCTTCCCGCCGCCGCCCGGCATCGTGGCGTACCAGAGGGGCCCTGCCATGCTGGTCATGGAGGGGCTGCTGCTGCCGGGGTCGTGCCTGGTGAGCGGCGCGGGGAAGACCAGGGTTCGTGCCTGTCAGCCGGGGAAGCGCTGTGCTGTTATCGCGGGGAGGGGCAGGCCGGCTGCTGCTGCCGGGCTCGTCCCTGGCTCCCG
>BDDC01000008.1:148223-171760 GCA_001662425.1 Chlamydomonas sphaeroides
GGGGCGGGAAGGCGTGAAGGCAGCTACCGTATCTCTGTTGCTGGGCATCGGGCCTCACAGCCGGCCCTGAAGTGTGCCGTACCACTGTACCACCTTGCCCTCGTCCGCAGCTGCACCCCGCCACCGCCCTGGCCATCAACCTCGCCAAATGGCCCCTGGCTGCGGCCATGGCGCAGGCCTCGGGCGCGACGGCCAGCCTCCTGGACGGCGCGCTGCTGAACGCGCCCATCGTGGTCCTGGCGCTGCTCACGACGCTGGCCAGGTGCGTGCGGGCACAGCACCGCGCCGGGCGTCGGGGGCGCGGTTTGGCGGGGCTCTCGAGGTTAGGGGCATGAGTGGAGCACACGCGAGCAACGACGTCAGCGGGGCGACAGGAGCAGTGCCGAGGGGCGTGCGGCTGACGCGACAGGGGTTGCCCATGCGGGGGAGCTGTGTTGGTGGCCGTGCGGTGGGCGCCACAGCTCCATGCGCGACAGGGGTCGCGCGGGCGCCTCGCCTGTTTCGCAGGCCTGCAAGCCCCAGGGGTGAAAGGGCCCGGTCTTGCGTGTCGACGGCGCTTGCCTATGCCGGGATGCGCTCCGCGCCTCGCGACGCGCGCGTGCACCGCACCTCGCCGTGCACCCTCCGCGACGACCACGGCTGCGCGCAACGCACTGTCTTCGAGTGCCTGGAACCGAGTTTCGCGCTCCTCTTTCCCCGTCCCGCCCGCAGCCACGCCTACCTGCGCTACTGCTTTGGCCGGCGGCTTGAGTGCAGGGGCGAGGGCCCCAGCTGGGGCGAGGCTGGCCCAGCGCGGCGCAAGGTCAAGGGCGAGTAGGCCTTACGACACGCCGCTGGCTGGTTCCCCCAAGTACGGCACTGTGCCACTTTGCTGCAAGAAAGCCAATGACGCATGCCAACACGGAAGGCGAGGAGCCGCTATGCAGGCGGCGCGGCCCCGCCGCATGCATCATGATGCCAGGGCCAGCCGAGCCCGGAGAACGCTTGACTCAAATTGTCGGCGTGTCGATCGCGAAACCATGCGCTGCGTAGGAGGATCTCTCTTAGACACTGCCGGCACGTTGTGGCGCACGGTCCAGGGACAGCGCGGCCGCAGCGGCCGTCCTCCGGCCCGCGGCCGCGCGTTGGGCCAGAGCAGCTAGTGTGTCGTGCGAATAAAGCGCATGGTGCGGTAGCAGTGAACAATGAGATAAGCACAACGTCTGGGGGTTGCGGGAGTTTATCTCACATTGTCGCGTGCGGTTGCAGTTTCAGCGAGCGAGGCGGAGCTGCGGCATCCGCCCTTCCTGACTGGGACCTACGCGCTAGCTTATTATGGCGATTGGTGTCTCGGGGACGGCTGCCGTCGGCACAAGTGCAGTGGTGCGTTGCAGCACCTGGCCGGCTTGACAACGGCGAGCACGCCGCGTATGCGACACTTGAGCGGTGCCTCCAGCCCGCGTGGTCTCGTGCGTGCGCACCGGTATGCGATGCTGGTGTCGGAGCGCCTGCGTCGGCTGGACCGTGCAACTCGGCCCCATGGACGCACGCCACCGCGTGGCATGCTGGCATCGTCGGCTGCTGTTGCGGCCCCGGCCGCCCCAGCGCTGCGCTGGCGAGCGCTGGCCCTCGCGACTTCCTTCGATAATTACTGAGCGCCGCGGCCTATGGGGCCCGCTGGCTCTGCGTGGCGCCGGCGTGTGTAACGCGGGTACCACTCGGGGGTTCGTGGGCGGTTTATGTGTGCCCGGTCAGAGCGCACCTCCGTTCTTGTTAAGTCCTTTGCTATCATATACATAACCTATAGCAGCGATCTTATGTCCAAACCTGTAAGCGATTTCGAAATGCCCATGGACCCATTGCATCACGACCATGGGCGCGCTTGGAGTTTTCTGTAGCAGTTGCCTACCTATCCCTTACCGTGTCATGTGCGAGGAGTCTGTCCGTCCGCGTCAACCGGGCGTCCGGAAAGTAAATGCCGAGCACTATGCCGCATGCGGCCTCAGCCAGCGGGTCCTCGCTGTGCGCGATGAGCAGCGCGAGGCGCTGGGCGAGGCACCAGGCGCGATGGCGCACAGCAAGTGCTACTTGGGCACGCTGCTGCCTCGGCTGAAGGAGATGCAAGCAGGGCCAGCCGTGCCGCGCACCCGCGCGGCGGCCAAGCTGCTGCGTGGTGGCGGCGAGCCGTGGTCGCCGCGGGGCGGTCCGGCCCCACCTGCGCCCGTGCGGGCAGCCAGCTTGCGACCAGGATAGCCACTGCGACCAGCATTGTGTAACCCCCTCCCACGCAGCGACCCCTGGGTTCCGCTGTTGCTCGCATTGCTGGTTGCCACTACCGATTGACTTACAGGTAATGTAACCCTGTAACCCTTTACGCCTAAGTCGCAAAGTCGGGTGTAATCCTGTACATTCAAAATCCAACAAAAAAACCTGGGTTCGTGCCGCCTGCATCCAGCCGACCATCAAGACCTGACCAGTTCAGTCATCTGCGGCGGGCACGGGCGGGCTTGCAGGCTATCACGTCGGTGCGCCCCCAGCCGCGTTACCGTCACCTATTGAGGATCCCAAACCACCCCTGCCCATCAACCAATGTCGTGGTCGCTGTAGTGACGCCTAGCCGTCGAGGTCTCCTAGCGGCCACACCTGGGGGTGACCCTGGGTGACGGGGGCCTGGCGCACATAGGGTTGTATCAAGGACTCTGTGCCAGCTTGGTGTCCCGCCGTATCCCGCCTTCTATCGCCTCGACTCAACGGCAGAGGCCTGCCTGCTTACCCAATGCTGCCCGTGGATGGCCGTAGAGGCGGGCAGTTACCGCGAAAACGTCGCGAACGCCGCTTACGGCGCCGCTGGACCTCGGCGCGCGTCGCCTGTTTAGAGTCGCAAACGAGCCAGATATTTAGAGGCCACCCAGCAGTGCAACTGTCTTCAACTCGCCTGGGCTTGCAACCATATGCCCGGAAACCCGCCTGGGTGCCGCAAGGCAGGGGAGCTCCCCTGCCGCAAGGCATACCTCCAGCGTCGACACGCTTCAGGTGTCATGCCCAAGCCCGCGCAGCGTACAAGTCGAATCCTTACCACAGGCGAGGGGCACCAACGAGAAACGCGAGCGGGTGGAGGGTCGCGGTGGGGCGCGTGGTTGAAGGCAGGTGTGGGAAGCGTGGCGCCGGCGCATTACGTGTTGTTGCGTGGGGTAGCCACATAGTTACATACACGCTCGTTCACTAGCTGCCGTCTGCTATCAAGTCGGGGTCTTTAAAGCAACTCCTCGTACCAGCGGGCACGCGAACACGCGATAACGCCCGAGAACGTCAACTCAACGAATTTTGCAACGATGGCAGCTTCATCACACGGCTCGGGTGCTTGTTAAGCTTCGTCGGCGTGAACTATGACCGTGCGAGCCAACCTTATTGTGGCGGTCCCGGCCCGCCAGATGGGACAGCTGCTAATGACGCTTGCTAAGCTATCGATCTCAGCGACGCCTGCCGGAGAGCTCTTTCGGCTGGTGCTCATCGTCGCATGGGGGTCCACCAGCCTAGTCTTGGCTTGCAAAGACGCCTGCAGAGGCAGCTATTCATGGGCACACCAGCGTCTGCTGCTGGCGCCGGCCTACCCCTGCGACGCCACGCCCACCCAGCAAATGCTATTCCTCGTGCTGGGCTTTCCGATGCTGTTCTTCGACATGCTGTTCCTACGGGGCACGTACAGCGTTCTGGCGCTCTCACACGGCGCCATGGTTGCCCGGACCCTGGCACTTCTGCTGCTGCCTGCCCGCTTATACCGGCGCGTGGCTGCCCCCGCCCTCACCTATGCGGCGCGCGGCGCTGGCCTACTCGTCGTGGTGCGCATGCAATTGCTACCTTGATAGCGTTGGCGTGCTAAGCTGTTGCGCCCTGAAAAATGCCCCCCTCACAACTCCGCCCCGGCTGTTCCCCGCCCCTGTTCCCCTTAAGCAGCTGGCCGCTCCACAAGGGGCAAAGCTGCCACCTGGGTTGGCACAGCTTCTTTGGCAGATCAACCCTATAGGCGATATGTTCCTGTCACTTACGCAGCCGGTGAGCCGGACGCCGGCTCCGTCGGCCTTGCTTGGCATCAGCACTGGCTGCCGCTTCACTCCGCAATGCCCTGCCACACGCTCAATACGCGTCGCTCATGGCAAGCAGCCTCGCCGAATGGTTTGCGGCGCTGATGCCACCCCAACGTTGCCCTGTGCGCTCGCTCGCGTGCAGGAGATCCGTATGGGCTGGGAGCTTGCCTACAACGCCGTGGCCCTCCTTTGTATCATGGCAGTCACACAGCGCTACGGACCCGAGTACCGCTCCCTTGGCGCCACGTACGGCACACAGCTGCTGTTTCGCCTGCCGTGCATGGCCGCCGTGCAGTGCCTAGCGCGCATGCGGCGCGCGGCGGCGGCGGCGGCCGCCGCCGCCGCCGCCGAGGCGGTGCCTGGCGGCCCGCGGCCCACGCTTAAGCCCCGTATGGCAGGCGGCCCTGGGCCCAAGGGCTGGACAGAAGAGGATACGCAGGGGGCCATCATGAAAGGAGCCGGAGCCGGAGAGCAGCATCAGTTGGAAGCAGCGAGAGGGTCCTGCGACGCAGGCTCGTCCGTGCCTGCCACGAGCGGCGACAGGTCCTCTGTGGCCGCTCAAGCCGTCAGCACACACGAGCTGCCGGACTGGCTCCTGCGTGCCAACCGGTCGCAGGCGGCGCGGCTGTCGGCAGCCGAGCCGCCGGACGCCGCGGCTCGCCAGGGCCAGGCGGCGCGCGGCCCCCGCGGCGGTGGCGCTTTCCCGACCTACAGCTCCCGCTGCAACCGACGCATCACTCGCATCAAGGCAGGCACACGGCTCAGTCACCTTGGGCGGTCCGGTGTGCCGACCGCTCGTGTTTGATATGCCCCCGGAGGCGCAGCGCCCTCATTACTCGTGGCTGCTGCTGCGGCTGCGGTCCCTCCAGGTGATTCCCTCCTCCATCTCCGTGCCCGTCTCACCGTGCAGATCCCCTGGGCCGAGCCAGACCAGGTCCAGCAGGGGCACTTGGACCGCCTGGCGGCGCTGGCGCAGCAGCGTGGGCTTGTGCTGGCAGGCGCCTACGTGCGAGCAGGTGCGGCGAGACCAGCGGCGCGGGCGTGAGCTGGACCCTGCTGCGCGCCATACCACGCCCCCGGGCAGCTGCGGGAGTCCCGCCGGCTGGAGCGGGGCCAGCTGTCGGCAGTGCGCGGGGTCGCCGCGGCGCCGCGCGGTCGCTGAGCTCGCGGTGCAGCTGTGTGCAGGAGCAGAGGCGTGGGGGCGGTGGATGCGACTTGCTCGCGTGCCGCCCTTGCTGCGGGCCCTGGGTGATTGCATCTGTGTGTTTTCCTAGCATCCGCGCGTTTGTTCGTTTACAATGAAGGTAAACACACCGTGTGTGCGTGTGTTTTCGTTTACAAGTTTTGATAGCACGTGCTGCGCGGCACGCCCATGTGTATGCCCACTAGGCTGCATCGAGCTGCTGCTGGACGAGGAGGCCTGGGGCAGCGCCACAAACTCGGCCACGCCCTCGATGACGGGCGACAACCTCCTGGGCGATTGCGACGGCCCTCCCCTGCCGCCGCAACCGCACTCCCCGGCGACTGCCGCCAGCGCCGCCGTGGACCTCGCAACGGACACGTGGGACATGGCTGCCGTAATCCGTGCGCTGGGCGTGGCCGACTTGGATCCGGACTGCGACCCAGATCGGATGGACTCGGATCATGCAGAGGCCGATGACATGATCAGCCTAGATCGCGGGGCCGGATCGGCGGGCGCGGCGCAGGGCCAGCGGCTGGGCCCTTCGCCAGTGATCGACCACGCTCCTGACCAGCGTCGGGCGCTGCGCGGCGCACCGCTGCCTGCGCCGCTGCGGGCGGTGGCGGCTGCGGCTGCCGCCTCGGCTGCGGCTTTGGCGCAGCGCGACCAGCAGCAGTCGCGGCAGGTGCACCACATCATCCAACTCGCCGAGCCCGCGGAGGAAGGCGACGGCGGCGGCGCGGCGCCTGAGGCAGGGCCAGAGCCAGGGCAGCCCCGCGCGGGCCCCGCCGGCGACGGCGGGCTGCATCACGCCACGACCGTGACTCAGGAGATGCTGCTGTTGGGGCCCTCCGCGCCGCCGCCGCCGTCGTGGCAACCCGAGATCATCGCGGTCCATCCGCGCTGCCTCGTGCTGCCGTCGTCGGACCACACTGCCGCCGCCAACCCTTGCGCGCCCAGGGCGGCAGCGGCGGCGGCTCAGTCGCAGCCCGGCCCCAGCACCGCTGCCGGCGGCTCGCGGACGCTGCCGCCGCCGGTGCAGGCGCCGGTCCGCATCTCAGTCCTGGCCTCGTGCCCGCTTGGCCGAGCCGGGCTGCGAGCCGCTGGCCCTCCGGAGGTGCTCGTGCGCTTCTACTCGACCTACCTCCCAGCCACCGTGACAGCGCGCACGGGGCTGGGCGGTGGCACGGGGGAGCAGCACGGGGGCCCGCAGGGACCACCCGCGCAGCCGCCGCCGCAGGGCGAGGCGCCGGGAGGGCGGCAGGAACGGGCGGTGAACAGCGAGGTATATGAGGTCGGCGACGAGGACGAGGACGAGGACGAGGAGGAGGGCGAGGAGGAGGTCTTCGACGTGGACGTGTGGGGGATGCCGTCGTCGGGCGGCTGCATGCTGGTGAGCGGGGGCCCGCGCAGCTGCTGGGCGAGGGCTCCGCCGCCGCCCTCCTAGCCCGCAGGGCCCACACGCGGCCGTCATGCCGCCGCGGTGCATGCTTGCTGCGTGCATTGCAGGGCCGCAGGGGGCCGCACCCCGCACCGGCCCACACCGGCGCGCCGTGCCCAGCCCCCATGCGTCCGCGCGGCCTCACTCAGGCGCACGTGCCCGCCTGCTGGCCGCCTCCCGGCCGCCCACACCACTGCCCCATCCTCTCCCGCCCGCTGCCCGCGGCCGCAGGTGGAGCTGCGCTGGGGCGACCGCCTGTGCCGGCCGGTGCCGGTGCTGCTGGTGCACGACGCCGCCATCGCGGCCGAGCTGCAGGGCGCGGTGTCGGGCCTCTACGGCCGCCCGCAGCAGCTGGACGACCTGCTGCTGGACCTGGGCGTGTGGCTCAACGCCACCACCTGCCTCGCCTTCGTGTCGCTGCCCTGGAGCCCGCTCGACTCGGGCAGCAGCTCGCCCGCCGCCGGTGCCGAGCCGTGGGCCGACAGTGAGGGCGCCAAGGCTGAGGCCATCGGCGGCGCGGCCGCGGAGCCGCAGCCGCTGCCGCGGCAGTGGCAGCAGCAGCAGCTGCTGCAGCCGCGTGTTGCGATCCTCATGAGCCACCTGCTCCAGTATGCAAGTGCGTGCGGCTGGCACGCAACGGCCGCGCAGCTGCGGTCGGACCTGATCCGGGGCACAGCGGCGGGCCTGGGCGGCGGCGCCGCCGTCGAGGTGCTGGCGCCGCACTATGAGCGCATGTCGGGCCCCGGCGGCGTGCTACTCGACGTGTCGAGCAGCGGCGCCGCCGACGGCTGCGAGCGCGTCGCCGTCATGGCGGCGGGGTCCGGCGCGGCAGCTGGCGCGGGGGTGAACGAGAAGGCGTGGCTTGAACCGGCAGCGGGCCCGAGCGCGAGCGCTGCTAGCACGTCATCGGCAATGTCAGCGTCTTTGCCGTGCAGCCCGGCGGCGGCGGAGGCGGTGGATCATGGCGGGCTGGCGGTGGAGCCCACGGCGGCGCCGGGTCCGCTGCTGGCGCGCTCGCTGGCTCTGGCGGTGGGACTGGCGCCGCCGGCCAGCCCCGAGGAGGAGCGGGCGTACCGGGCGTACGCGGACCCGCTCATCTTCGCGCAGGGCCTAGCCATGTGAGCGCACGGGGCGCGGTGGGGCGGCACCACCGGCTGCTGCTCCCCGGCTGCTGCTCCCCGGCTGGCAGGGTCCAACACGTTTTGCTCACTTCCTGCTATGCCTCTGCTCCGCCCCCGCAGCCAAGCTGTGGAGGCGCTGTGCCTCTTCGCGCTGCTTTTCCGGGCGCGGCATGACCTGCTGTCACCCAGCAGCCTAACCACGCTGGTTGCGTGCGCGCTGGGGACCATCACGCTGCTGGCCTGGCCCTTTCTAGGCCGGCGCCGCTGGGTTGCGTTGGTCAACGGGGCCAAGGTGCGGCACCGTCAGGCTAGAGCACCGTGGCGAACCGAATGGGGTCAACGCTTTCTGCGCTCAAGTGGACCGCAACTTGTCAGCGCTCCGTGCGGGGGTGTGGTCGGACCTCGGTCGAGCCTTGTGCGTGGGTGTCAGCAATTGCCTCTCATGCGTTATCTGATGCAATTGCCGCCCGTTTTCGTGGCCGCCCAGGTCCCGCGCTACCTGTGCTTCATGGCGGCTAAAATCATGATCGGCTGGATGGGCTTCCCGCCGCCGCCCGGCATCGTGGCATACCAGAGGGGCCCGGCCATGCTGGTCATGGAGGGGCTGCTTTTGCCGGGATCGTGCCTAGTAAGCGGCGCGAAGATGGAGGAGAAAGGGACGGAAGGCTAGGGTTCTTGCCTGTCAGCCGGAGTTCCGCTCGAGCCACGCACGGGCAATCTGCACTGTACGGACGGGCGGTCTGGACACTAGGCCGCCGCGTTTTCCTGCCGTGTTGTCGTTGCCGCTGCTGCTATTGAAAACATCCGGCCCCACGGTGCTCCCACATCTGACTGCGTCCTCCCCGCCCCCTCTGTCGCTGCGAGCAGCTGCAGCCTCACACAGCCCTGGCCTTGGACCTGATCAAGCTGCCGCTCACGGCCCGCGTGCTGCAGCGCGCCGGCTACGAGCCCTTAGGCGCGCTGGCCTTCAGCCTGCTCACCACCGCCGCGGCCGTGCTCACCACCGTGGGTTGCCACGGCTACCTGCGCTTCAGCTTTGCCTGGGCCGCGCTCCATGCCCGGGCACACGGCCCTGGCGGCCACCACAGCGTGGAGCTGGGCACACACGAGCGCAAGCCGGCGGCAGTGGGCTGCGCGGGAGCGGCGGCGGGGCCGGCACGCAGCGGCGGCTCGGCGCCGGGGCTAGGGCTGGTTGGCAAAGCCAAGGACGACTGAGGCGTGTGCTTGGTGGCTGCGGGCTGGCCAGTGCCGGACAGCATAGGGCACTTGGGGACTGGGGCATGGCGCATAAGCGGTGGCTCAGCGCTGGGGCTGGGGCTGGGGCTGAGTGGCAGGGACGAGGAATGCTGAAGTGCTGGGCGTGGCGACTGCGGTTCAGCAGGGTGCCGGGGTTTCGCAGGCATCCCGGGACTGGCGGGTCGGGGGATACAAGTACTGGTGCAGGCATGCGCGCGTGCACTGTCCTGGCGCCTAAGTTCGCGCGGCGGGGCCCTTGCAGGCAGGGCCCCACTGCGGCGAGCTGGCTGGCGCAGGCGTTCGGGGACTGCAGACTGAGGGCCGGAGTTGCCGCAAGTGAACTGTGCGGGTAGCTCGGAGGCCGTCGCTCTACGCACATCGCGCTGTGCCGGGCACCTTGCACCTGGCCATAGGCATGGTCGCAGCCGCCATGCGTGGCCCGCAACTGAAGTCCTCGCTGTTGCAGCCGTTGCGCCGCGCCAGGTGGCAGAACGAGGTGCCGCCGCTCTGCGAGGGAGGGCCCATGCGGGCGCACGGGGGCTGCAGGCGATGGATGGGGCTCTCAGCAGCCGGCTCGGTCTGATCAATGTCGTGCGCGGCTTGTAGTGTCGGCGATCGACCGAGGCTGCCCCCGAGCCCGCGGCGTGCATCCAACCGTCGCAGGCGTTAGAGATGGATGCACGCGAGGCGGCGGGGAACGCCGGGGCGCGGCGGCCTTCATACTGTACTCAAAATGTATCCGGCTCGACGAAGGACGGGCTTGCGGCGCGTGGGCCGCATCGACGTCCGCGCTGCGCCCAGCCTAGGCCGCGGCCCGGCGGCCGCAGCGGTGCGTGGGTTTGGCGGGGGGTAGTGGAAGGCATTGGGCATTCGGGTCTCGTGTCGTGACAGTCCTTGAGGCCATGGGAGGTGCAGACAGGAACCAGGGGTCGTTCGGCTCGGCTGGGTCCTGGGGTGATGCCCTGGGTCGCGGGCGCCGACGGCGTGGCCCGTCGCGCGTGGCCCGGTAGGTGCGCCTGTTGCGGTGGCTGTCGTCGTGTTGGGTCCAGTTGGGTCGTAGGTGGCCGTGGGCTGCTTGTGTTTCTTGGGGCTGGGTGGCCGCACGGATCCGAGCAAGCGGCGGCGCACCTCGAGGCGTTGCGGTGGCGGCGCGGCTGTGGCGACTTGCTGCTCCCATGCCGTGCTTTAGCGTTGTGTTGGGCTGGTGGTTCGTTTCGTTGGACGGGCGTGTCGTGCGCTGGAGCAGACGGGTGCGCGTGCGGGTGATGCACCTCTGTACGCAGTGCCATCGTGGAGGGCTGGGTGCAGGTAGCCAGCACGTGCACGCACACAGCTGTGTACTCGGGGAGAGGCGAAAGCTGCATGTGTGTTTCAAGGTGGCAGTCAGCCTGTGCTGCGTCTTTCCAGACGTGCGGGGCTGCAGGCGGGGGTGGTGGGCACACGGCGGCGCGATGTGCTGACGCACAGGTGTTCGGCGTCAGGCAGGGGGCTGGTGGTGGTAGGGCAGGCGTGAACAGGAGGCCCCACATGGTCGTGAGTGTACTGCGTTGTACTGCCAATGCATGTGTTCCAAGCCGGGTGGGGGTACCCTTGTTGCTTGCGGCGCAAGGGCTAGTGCCCAGGAGGGGAGGGGGAATCCACCCCCTGGCACGGACCCATTCCCAGTTTAGCCCTTGGCACATCCTAGGGTTTAGGGTTTCAGGGTTTAGGGCCTCAACAGCCGCCGCGCCCGCAGCTGGCGCGCCAGCCGAGGGATTTGTGGGAGGTGGCAGTGAATGATTGGTCCCGCGCACAGTGAGGTGCTGCACGGGGCGTCGCCGCTTCGCCGCTCCCCCTCCTACAGGCCGTTGCTGTCGTCGTCTTCCCTGTCGCCCCGCCTCCCTCACCCCCCTCTTACCCGCGAGCGCCTCGGCCCCAGAGTCGGTCTGGGCGGCCCCGGCAGCATCCTCGGTGGTGCGCCCTGCGAGTAGGCCCTCAGGCCGGCGGTTGGTTAAGGCACGAGGGTGCTGTCAATGCCCGGACATGTCGTCTTGCCGGGCAGCTCCAAGAGGTAATATGGCCAGGCCGGACTAGGCATGCAGCATGTCCACGTCCTTGCGCAGTTCCTGGTCTTCTGTTGCTGCCAAAAGACCCCAGCATCCGCATGTCGTCAGGCATTCGACTAAGCGAAGGTCGCCCTGCAAGCCAATCCAGGACGGGCACAATGTCGCATATGGTATCTCCATAATTTTTGGTGTGCAAAGCTGGCGCGACATACCGTGTGACACGCGTGCAGCGCGTTTGGTTTGGGCAGAAGTTTCCCGTTCACCCGGGTTCACCCGACCGGCGCCCCTCTGGTTGGACGGCCTTCCCCACACCCCGCAATGGGCACATGCCTTATACACATCATATGATACCCGTATAAGGTGGCAAAGATGTGGCACTCTGCTGCACCGCATCACGCCCTGCACCGCAAGTGTCCCCATCTTCGACCTTGTCCCCACGGGTCAGACACGACCAGGCGCTCGGCAGGCGCTCGACACGCAACTTGATGGAGGGGCAGCGAACAGCGGCACGAACCCGCTGCTTCATTTGCTGCTTGCCACATACCACCCTTACAAATACTGCCGTCGTGTGACCACCACTGCTCGTAGTTGCGGAAGAGCCCTTCAGCCGCGCGTCCCGTTTGATGCCCTCATAGGCCAAGCTGTATGCAGGCCTATGCACAACAGATGATTGAGCGCCATGCGCTTGCGCCGTGGCAAAGGGCTGCAGTTGAAAGAATGCGCCCTGCTGCTGTCACTCTTCCTGGCTTGCGTCTCCGCTCAAGGCGAGACCTTGGACGATCGTAGCTGCGTACATGTCACCTCAGGAGTGGACCTCGCTGCGGCCTTCGTATCGACTGCCAATTGCGTCTTCGTCCGGCCACCTGTGAGTGCCAGCAACGTTGCCTTTGTGCTTCGGTGCGCTTAGTTACTTCCTTGTAGGTGCTCGAGCTCACCGACGCGGACTTCCAGGGCCTGGGCCCTCTCCCGCTTACGTTGACACGCAACCTGACCATTTTGGGCCGCTCCGTGAACGACACGCTGCTCGTGCTTCCAGCCCGTCGCAAGGTGCGCTTTCGGCTTTCATAGAAAGCGCTCTCGGCAAGCGACGCAGTTGTTGCACACCAGCACTTTGCGAAACCCCAGCACACCCGGGCATCGCAACTTGCAGGTCACGCTGGCGGATGGCGTGGTGCTCAGCATCCGGTATGCGGCGCTTTGGCGCTTCCGGGCGGACAGCTTCATGCGCTCACCCGGGCTGGACTTCCTCGCTCCTCGGCCGGGCCCGGCTTCCGCCGCTATGCTGGTGCTGCAGCCGGTGATAGGCGTCCTAGACGCCTGTCTACCCTGGTGCGTGGAACCGCGCTACAACAGCAGAGCTCCAAACCCACGCGCCTCGGTCCCTGGTCGCGCGCCTGCGTCGCACGCACCCACACGCCCGCCTCGCCGTCCCCCCGAACGCTGCCGCATGGCTCCGCTTGACCTGGCGTCCCAGGCGACCATCACACCCGCTCATGCTGCCGCCACCCTGCCTGATCCATCCTTGCGCCCCTGCTGTCGCCGCAGCGACCTCATGGCTCGCAACTGGGCGGCCGCGGCGCGGCCGCCAGGCGTGCCCGGGCAGCAGGACTACAGGCTGTGCAGCGGGCAGCCGGGCTGCTCGCAAGACACAGCAGCGCCGTGGGCCCAGGTGCGGGCTGGGCAGGGCAGTGCTGCGCCGCGCCAGCGCCCGCCCTTGCGCGCCTGCCGCACGCATGCGTCGCGGCTGCCAGCGAGTCAGCTGCGCGTTGCTGGCCGCCACCACCGCTACGCACAAAAAACATCGCGAGGCACACTGTCTGATCGGCACCTGCTGGCTCCCGCGCTGCCACCGCAGCGCTGCTGGCCAAGCAAGAGCATCCTGACGGGTAAGGCGGGCACAGGCCGGATCCAGCACTTTAGATTCAAATCATATGACTGTGCGAGACCCGCCGAGAGGCTGGGGTTGAGCTCCTTTGGTCGGACCTCTGATCCAGCAGCAGCAGCAGCAGCCCTGCGCCGCCCGCCGCCGTGACGTGTCCGCCCCGCCCAACCTGGGACTCGGGGCGCTGCAGACATGGCCTTCACGGCGGCGGACCAGGACGCGGCCGGCAACCCCAGCCCCAGCGGCTACAACATCCGCATCGGACACACGCACATCGTGTGCCGCGCCATCACGTCACCCGAGTGCATGGAAACGCACACTGTCGTAGGTGGGCAGGGGCGGACAGGGGCGCTGGCCACAGCGGTTGGGGGCGGGGCAAAGGGGGCCGCGGCGCGTGCAGGCGCCAGAGTGCTGCCGCTTGTTGCTGCCGTATGCCCGCTCCCGGACACAGGGCCGTGGCGGTGTGAAGGCCCTCTCACCTACCGGCCCGCCCACCTCAGGCTGCCTGCTGCTGATGCTGAGCGGCAGAGGCGGCGAGCTGCCGCCGTTGCTCGCGCCGCCGGCGCCGCCGCCTGGAGCGGCAGGTGGCGAGCTGGGGCCATGGACCGGCGCTCGCGCGCCGGGCTCCAACGCTCCCGCGCGCTCCGGACCGCCGGCGGTGGCGCTGCTGGCCGGGTGTATCACTGGCGGTGAGGGTTCGTGGTGTCGGGAAGCGTTGCGTCACCGTGCTGCCTTTCTTCTGAGGCATGGCCACCGCAGCAGGCCTCACGCGCGGGGCCGGTTCGCGAGCCTCGGTAGACTGTGCGCGCGGCCCCCTCTCCCCTCCGCTGCTTGCCAGGGGTCGTGCTGCTGCTGCTCTGCGCGGCCGCCGCCGCCGTGCTGCTCCGCCGCAATCGCGCGCGCCGGCGGCAGCAGCCTGGCGCCGGCGCCGCCGCCGACGCGGAGGTCGACGTCGTGCTGGACGTTGACAGCGCGCGAGGCTGCGGCTACCGCTCCTCGCTGGGCACAGAGGGTGGCCAGGGCGGTGGCGGCTCGGCCCCGCTGCCGGGTCCGGCCAAGAGGTGAGGCGCCGACGGATGCACCCGCGTGTGGCATACGTGTGTGCTTGGGTGCGTGGAACTGCTCTCGTGCGTACGAGGTGTGTAGTTGCATCAGGATTCTGTAGTGTGGTTCTAAGCAGATTGGCAACCCTGCGTAGGCTCCTGAAGGACATTGACGACACGGGCACGGCGCTGCCGTCCGTGCTGGGCGAGGACCGCTGCCTGCTGCTGGACCTGGCCGCAGCTGAATTACGGGCGGAGGCTGGCCTGAAAGGTACGGCCACCGTGACGTACGGCGTCGGGCGCGTCACGGATTCACGGCAACGGGTGTGTCACGAGACAGGGGACTGCGAGGGGCCAAGGCCGGTGTGCCGGCCCCGCCGCTGCCCCCCCCGCAGATACGCCGACGGTGTCGCTGTCCATCGCTGACAGCAGCGCCGGACTGAACAGCGCCAAGGTGCCGCGAGCCAGCGCCGCCACCGCAGGCATCGTGACGCTGGCGACGCCGACCTCGGCCGAGGTGCTCGAGAAGCTGTCGGTCGAGTTTGAGCACGTCCGCAAGGTCGCGTCACAGCCGATAGAATTCGTAGGGGCGGCGGTCGACTCCACTGGCGCTGGCGGCGGCGGCGGCGCGCAGCGTGAGGACCAGGCCGGCGGCGACGGCGCCGCTGCCGCTGCCGCCGCCGCCGCCGTGCTTTGCGCCAAGGTCTTCACCGCCACCAACGCGCCGAGGGCTCGCTCCGCGCCGTTGGGGGGCGCGGCAGCGGCGGCGCTCGCGGCTCGGCCCGGCGGCGGGCGCGAAGGGTCAGGAGGGCAGGAGGGCGACGATGTGAAGGCCGGGCCCGGCGGCAGGAGCGACGGCGGCTCTGGGGATCTGGTTGAGCTCATGCCCAACGGCCTCATGGGCAAGGGCGCCTTCGGCCGGGTCTATCGGGCCACGGTGGGACCCGGGGGGCTGCCGGCCGCGACGCGTGCCGCAGCAAGGCACCTCCACCCGCGTGCGCCGCGCTCTCAGCGGGCTGGTGGCGGCGGCGGCCGGTCGCAGCGTACCCGACCGAGAGCGCGAGGGAGCGGCAGCTTCGCGCGGGAGGTCGAGTGGGAGACGCGGCACGGCCCTCGAGGCGCATGCCTGCCTGTCCCCGAGCTCCCCCCTGACCCGTCCTCCGCAGTTCCGGGGTCAGCTCGTCGCGGCCAAGGTGCTCGAGAACTGCTGGGGGCCCGGAGCATCCCACGGCGGACCGCTGCCCGCCAGCGACACGCTTGCCCAGGTGCGGCCAGCTGCGAGGGGCAGCGAGCAGCACACGCATTGCAGCACACCCCGCTGGCGCCCTCCTGCCGCGGCTGCACCTGCCCTGATGGCCCCTGCGGGACCTCGCATCGTCGCTCGGAGCCCGCTTGTGCGTCACAGCGGACCTCCCCACACGTCTCGCCACTGCCGCCGCCACTGCCGCCGCCCCGCCCAGGAGCTGGCAGTGCTGGCGCGCTGCCGCCACCCCAACGTGGTCACGCTGCTGGCCGCCTGCCTGGCGCCGCCGCGGCCGTGCCTGGTGCTGGAGCTGATGGAGACGAGCGTGGAGAAGCTGCTGTACGGCGGCAGCGGCGAGGCGCCGCTGCCCATACGGCTGGTGGGTTGAGGCGGGTAGGGGCTGCTGTTGTCGCGATCACTGCACGCCCCCCTGCAATGGACCCAGCTCCCGAAGTCGTGCCCGACCGCCTTGCCACGGCCCCTCCGCCGCCCCCAGGTGCTGCACATTGCGGTGGAGGTGGCCAAGGGCCTCGAGTTCCTGCACCCCACCGTCATGCACCGCGGTGGGCCACTGGGTAGCCCGGGTGGGCGGGCGGCAGCGCCTAAGCACAAGTCCGCCAGGGACCGGGCAGCGAGTCGGCCTCCGCCAAGGTCGAACAGCCGGCAGCGCGCCCGCTGCGCTGCGCCCACCAGCTGAGCGCGCGTCTCGCTGGCCGCACTTGCTGCGCCACCCACCCACCCAGCCGCCCACGTTGCGCTCGCGTTGAGCCCGCCACCCCGCCTACACCGCGATCGCCCCCAGACCTCAAGCCCGCCAACGTGCTGATCAACGACCCCTGGGGCGAGTGCCCAGTGGTCAAGCTGGCGGACTTCGGGCTGAGCAGGGTGCGGGAGACGGTGCTCGTGACTGCGCACCCCGAGGCGGGCACGGTGAGCGAGGCTGTGCTGGGCTAAGCATAGGTTACAATGTAACACCCTGATGTGGTATCATACCGGTATGCTTTACAGCCTTTGCCGTAGCAGCGCAATCCTGGTGCCCATGCTCTCCAAGGAGGGCCTGGTGAGCCGCCGGCGAAGCAAGGTAGCGCAACAGCGCCCACGGCTCGGCTTTGATCCTAGACCTGCCTGCTTACCTGTCCTGCTTGCCCTCCTGCCTCCCCGTCCGCGCATTGGGTGCCGCGTGCGCCATACCCCGACCTGGACCCACGTCAGACGGCGTACATCGCACCGGTACGTGCGTTGGCGTGCCCCTGTCACAGGGAAGGACTGCCAGAAGCAGCCTCCTCGCTCCCTGCTTGCTCGCTAAAACCAGTAAACCGCTGATCCCGCTATGCTGCTGGCCCTCGCGTCACCGCAGGAGTGCGTAGATGTCATCACCTGCCCCATCAGCCACCTCTCGGACATCTACAGGTGCGTGTGCGTGCGTGGCTGTGTGGTGGGGAGTTTCGCCTCCCGGCTCCTGGCTGGGCTGGACCCGTTCCGAGAGCCGGCAGGATCCCTCGGCGGCTCCGATCCATGGCTACTACTGGCGGCTGCAGTCGCGAGAGGAGCTGGTCTGCCTTCTCGGCGCCCGGTGCAACCTTGATGATACGATTCCCGCCTTCCCTGCCTGACCGCCTTACTTTGTCAACCTGCACCTCCACTCCTCCTTCTCCCCCTCACGCCGCCAGCTTTGGAGTGCTGCTGTGGGAGCTGATCGCGGGCGTGCGGCCATGGCAGGGCCTGGGGCCCATCCCCATCGCAATGAAGGTGCGCAGCAGCCGCATGCCAAGCATTATGCTTGAATGAACGCGTGTCACACACAGTGCAGTCGCTCGCCAGCACCTGTACCCCCGCGAGCAGCCAGGCCCCGTCCAGCCACCCCTCCGTCCGACGGGCCGCGCCACAGCGCTAGATGCCATCGTCATGCGAGCAGCACACCAACCCAATAACCATACCAACACCCCTTGCCCACACCAACGCACCGCCAGGTTGCAATCTACGGCGAGCGCCCGCCGCTGCCGCCGCCCGCGCCCGCGCCGGGCGCCGACAGCAGCCGCTGGCCCAACAAGCTGGTTCGCCTCATCGGCCAGTGCTGGGAGCGCGACCCGCTGCGGCGGCCCGCGGCGGCGGACTGCGTCAAGCTACTGCTGCTGGCGCGGCAGGAGCTCGATTCGGGCTCGCGGCAGTCGCAGTGAGCTGGCGCTGGGGCTGCGGGCGGGTGGGAAGGTGGGATGTGCGGCACCGCTCTTACCGGGTAGTCGCATGGCATAGGCCACGGAAAGGGGCCTCGAAGGTGATACGCACTACGCATGAATCGAATCGCGGAGTTACGTAAGGCTCGTCACTCAATGTATGCGACGATTGGGTCGATGAATGAGGCCGTACGGCAAGCACGAGGCCTATACTACAGCTACTTGGGAAGGCTGTCACGCTGCTTCGAATGGTCAGACGTCGTTAGCACTGCTCCACATTTTGGGCCCTGTGGCTGGCGGCTTCCGGCCTCGGGTCCGCTGTCCTACGCTGGCCGCTTGGTGGCCGCAGAGGCGCCACCATCGCACGTACGCACTGTACTGTACTGCACTCGTAGCCGTACCTCGGCCTGGCGGCCGCCCTTCGTCTCTAGCGCCGATGCGCACTGCTGCGAGATAGCGCGACTGTGGAATATGTCCCCGCGAGTAGGTGTGGTTGCATGGGAACGCGTGGGCTGGTGGTTACACGGGTTTGGCCGGCGAGGGAGGCACGGGCTGTCGTGCCGTGGTGCTGTCGGGAAGTAAGAACATGGCTGCCCGGGGTATGAGCGAAGTGCAGGGTTGATGACACTGTGTAGGCTAGCCCCGGCGAGGCCGAGAGACTGTGGTACGTGGCAACGCAGAGTCTGGCAAGCACGGTGGCTCCTTGTTGTGAAGCAAATCCGTCCGGATTTTACCGCCCCGGCCCCAGAGAGCAGGGCGGAGTCCGACTGGATCTTCGAGCCGGAGCCGGCACGAGTATAGACTGGAGCGCTGCAGCGCCGGCCTCGGCAGCAGCAGGGGCCGCAGCCGGGGTGGCGGCGAGGGGAAAGTCAACGTCCACGGTGGCTGCGCCGGCGCCTCGTAGGGTCCACGTGAACCCTTGTTACATTAGTCCTCCTCGATCCACCACAACCGTCGCTTGCTTGCAATCATGTACATGTGCACGCCGTACGCTGCACAGGCGCAACGCGGCTCAGTCCCCCAACGCAGCCCTCCTCCAAGCCGGAGCCGCGCAAAAGCGGTGTAGTCGGCCCTCCACCACCTACCCCAGCTCGCTGTCTGCCCGTCCCGCTTTTCCCACGCCACACTGGCTCCGCCGGCCTCACGGCCCGTAACTCTGACCGCTCCATGTCAGGGCCCCCACCACGGGGCGGCGCGCCCGGGCCCTGCCGCGTCATGACACCGCCGCAAGGCTGCCGCTGCGGCCCCGGGGCCCCAGCGCTCCGCTGCGGCCCCGGGGCCCCAGCGCTCCGCTGCGGTCCGACGCCCCATCGCCGTCATGAAAAGGACTGCCGCTCACCAGAAGGCGTTGGGCGGCACCTGATACGACCCGCCGCCGCCGCCTGGCGGCCCCTGCTGCTGTTGCGGCGGCGGGCCGCCGTAGCCGCCTCCACCCTGATGCTGCTGGCCGCCCCAGCCGCCAGGGCCGCCCTGCTGCTGCTGCTGCTGGTGGGGAGGAGGCCCGCCGTAGCCACCTCCACCCTGCTGCTGCTGCGTGTTCCAACCGCCGCCGCCGCCACCGCCACCGCCGTATGCGCCGCCGCCTTGCTGTCCCTGGTATCCGCCGCCAGCAGCCGGTGGAGGGCCTCCGTAATCGCCGCCGGGCCCCGCCCGAGGGGGCGGCGTGTGGCCGCCGCCGCCGCCCTGCTGCTGCGGAGGGCCCTGCCCGTACGGGTTGGTCGCGGGCTGCGTCACGTACGGGTTGGTCCCCTGCTGCTGCCCGCCTCCGTACCCTCCGCCCTGCTGCCTTTGCCCCTGCTGGCCCCACTGCTGCTGCCCGCCGTGGCCCTGCTGCTGCTGCTGGCCCTGCCAGCCGCCGGCCGCCGCGCCGCCGTAGCCAGCGTTGCTGGGGCCCGCGCCGCCGCCAGCACCGGCTGCCGCGGCGGCACCGCCTCCCGGGCCTCCGTGCACCAGCACGGGCTGCCCAGCCTCCAGCGCGCGGATGTAGCCCAGCATGACGCCTGACTCCTTGACGAAGTCGCCCAGCTTCTCCAGGCGGTAGATCGAGGTCTTCAGCCGCTTCTCGTCGTTCCAGTTGTCCTCGGCCACCTGAATGGGGATGGGCGCAGAAAGACATCGGCCAGCGGCGCAGACAGACGAAGGACACAGGGAGCATCGTACG
This sequence comes from Chlamydomonas sphaeroides, assembly GCA_001662425.1. Taxonomy (NCBI): domain Eukaryota; kingdom Viridiplantae; phylum Chlorophyta; class Chlorophyceae; order Chlamydomonadales; family Chlamydomonadaceae; genus Chlamydomonas; species Chlamydomonas sphaeroides. The sequence continues at coordinate 167,814 of BDDC01000008.1, forward strand.
GCGAGAGGGCAGATGGCCAGGTGCGATGGATGCAATGGCTGTTCCCTGGGTTGTGGCGTCAGGCTGTGCTGCCTTGGCATCAGCGGCCTGCCTGCCTGCCTGCCCGCCTCCCTGGCGATCACCTTGAGCCGGAAGATGAAGGGCATGAAGCGGAGGCTCTCGGCCGTGCGCTCGAAGGCCTGCGGGGCGGCGCAGCGCGGATGACGCAGGAAGCGGCGGGGTAAGCCGCCTCCTGTCTCCTGGCTCGGCTGGCATCGTGCGCAACAGGCCCCACCGAGGGACGGCAACACGTGCAGTGGTCGGCACATGCTATTCCTGCAAGGTGGGCCGCAAGGTGGGCACCACGCGGGGCACCAACTGCTGTCCTCACCGGCAGATCCTCCTGCTCCAGCTGCCGCAGCTCGGTGGCGGGCCGCCCGAACAGCGCGTCGCCCGCGTCGCCGAAGGCCGTCAGGTACTGCTTGCCGGTGTGGTCGCACGCCGACATGGACACCTGCACGGGCAGGGGGCCAGGGTGCGCGTGTGACAGCAGCTTGCAGGAGGTTCGGCATGGGCACATGCTGGGCTGCACCTTGTGTGATGGATCGTCATGATTGCAGAAATGGCGACGGGAGGGGCTGTGCCGCACAACCACACCCCCAACACGGCCATGCGTGTGATGGTTCCCACCAGGTAGCGCCAGACCGGCTGGTCGGTGTTGATGTTGCAGCGCTCGCAGCTCCAGTTGCCGCCGCCAAGGTCGGTCATCTTCTTCTGGCACGACCGGCCGTTGTGCTCGTGCGGGCAGGAGGGGTAGACCACGGCGCTGTGGCCGCCCGAGGTGTTGGGCTCGGTCTTGATCATGTCCACCACCGCCGACACGGTGATCCAGTCCGGCTTGCCGCCCGTGCCCAGGTGCTCGTCCTGCCGGGACCGAGGGGAGGGCAGGAAGGATGTGGAGCGCCAGGTCAGCATGCGCTTGCACACGTAAGCAACCGCTGCCGGGCGCCATGCGCGCAGGTGCTCGGCCTGGGGCACGGAGGGCGGTGATTTCAGGCAGCGCACAACCACATCACCGCTCCGCAACACACACAGCCCCAGGGACATGGCACGACCCGTGGTTGCTCAACCCCGTCTGGCCCCTGCCTCTGATGGCTGCGATCTCGACCCCATGACGCGTGGCACGCCATGCCATCGCACAACGACACAACACAACCAGCGGGTGCCCACCTTGATGGCGGCGAGCGTGGTGCGGCGGTCGCTGCGGCCGCCGCCGCCCCCTCCGCCGCCGCCCGTGCTCAGCGAGCTCGCAGCAGACGTGCGGCCGCCGCCGTCGTACCTGGCATGGCGGACGCAGGCGTAGGCAACAAGTCAAATAGGCAACCAACAAGACCCGCATCGTACACGTCATCCTCCGACCCACATGTCCCAAGCGCCCTTCCCAACTGTCAATCTCCTAGGCCCCCCGGACCGCACCATCGGCGCAGCCGCTGCGCGGCGTCCACGTCCGGCGGGTCGAGCTTGAGGATGCTGGAGCCAATGGTGCTGAGGTTCTTGCCGTTGTAGTCGCCCACGCGCAGCGCCTTGGCCACCAGGACGGGCTTGGCGCCCGCCTTGACAGCCTTCGGGAGGGAGAGACATGGTGTGGGCGAGCGAGGACAAGCCGTCTTGGCTGCGACGGCCTTGGCTGAGGGCCTCGCATTGTACGCCGGCCCAGCGCGGCCCGTCCGCGGGTCGTAGCCACGGGGCTGCTGCTAAGGCCTTCCGTCGGGCCTAGGCCCCCTAGTTGCCCCTGTCTCTCGCATCGCAACACAACCCTCGACGCCGCCCTCAACTGCCATGATGCCAGCACACCCGCTGTGTGCCTGCGCGACATCGCACCTGCTCGATGGCGTCGCCGGGGTTGGCCACCAGGCCGCCCCACAGCGTCACCTCGATGGACCGCCCCGAGTCGTCGCGCACCAGCAGCGCGCGCTTCTGCGTCTCCTCGCCCGTCTTGCGCGTGATGGTCTGGCAGGGGCGGGCAGCAGGGGTGCGGTGGGCAGGCCTGAGCACGCGGCGCACGGCACCCCGCCAGCAGACGCGTTGCGGGCCGCGCGTGGGTGGCCGCGCCGCCGCCCCTCCACCGCAAGGCAACGGCCGGCGGGGCGCTGCCTCCCCTTCGCCCGCACCCCGCGTTACGTGCGTGCCCCACCCTGCACTAACGGAGCATGTTCATTTGTAACGGAGAGTGTGCGTAGGCTACGTACGGCACGGACCCGCGCACGCCCAGGGGTGGCAGGCAGCTGTGCGCACCTGCCAGGGGTCGCAGCTCTCCACCACGCCCACGACGTCCACCATGGCGCCAGGCTCCACCGCCTCCAGCTCCGCCAGCCGCCGGAACTGCGGGGCCGCCGCCAGAGCGTGACATGGGCATCAGGAGGGAGGGCGTGGGGTGCACTGCAGAATTAGTAGCTACCTACTTGGGAGGGAGGGAGCGCGGCATTGCTGCAGACCCGCTGCGAGCATCCAGCGGCCTCCCCTTCTCCCGCCCTTCCTTGCCATCCCTCAGCCAGCAGCTGCGCACGCACGTTGAAGTTGATGTTGGGGATGGCGGCCGTCTCGTGGTCCTCGGGCTGCCGCTCCACCACGGAGCCGCGGTCCAGCTTGATCTCGTACTGGTGGCTGAGGTGGTTGAATTGCTGGGTGGGGGTGGTACGGGAAGGGGTACACGCGACGATGGTCGAGGCATGGGGCAGGCTCGCGGGCACACGCGTGCTGAAGAGGCCGCGCGGCTGCAGCCCGGGGGCTGCACTCGCGCCTGCTCACCGGGCGCTTTGGTGTAAGGGAGGCCTTGCCCACCATGTAGATACCGCCCACCTGGCGGGAGGGGCGGGAGGGGCGGGGTGCAGGTGCGGATGCAATGCGGGTCGCGGCAAGCGCCTGGCGGCCGATCCGCAACATGTCGGCATGATACAGGGCTGGACTGATGAAAGCAATCCTATCTAACGGTTGATACGCTCCGCTGCAAACCGTTCTAGAATTGTCCCCGGAGGCGCAACCCCGGCCTGTGGCGGCCGCCCGGCGCCCTATGCCGCTCGCCTGCCCGTCCCCGCGCTGCCATCAGCTCACGCGTGTCCACCCCGGCTCCCTCCTCCTCACTCCTGTCCGCTCGCCTCCCCCACCTCAATCAAGTCGAAGAACTTGTCCGCCTCCGCTCCGAAGCACGTGGCGCGGATCTCGCCGCCGTCGCGGTCCAGCAGGTCGAAGGAAAAGACCTTGCCTTCGCCGCGCGCGTTGGTCCACCTTGCGGGAGGGCGAGTGCAAGTACGGACTTCCATAATGACCGCAACAGCGAGTACGCAGGCGCTGATAGCGACAGGCCCGCTTCAACCAGCGCATTGCCACGCAGGGGAGGGCATAGGCCCGGGCAAAACATGGCTGGCGCGGGGCCTGTGCACCAACGGGGGCTCGACCCACATGGCGCCGACCCACATGCGGCCGCAACGTTGCCGCTGCCCCCCACAGAGCGACTACAGGTACAAACTTAGAACCCATCTTCACATATAAAAAGAAGCCCACACATATCGCATGCGCACAAGCACGATCATGCCCGCATAGACGTCCGCACTTGCGCAGCTCGCCCTTGGACGTCACGCGCGCACGGATGGCCCAGCGCGCGGTGTAGGGGTTAAGCGCCGAGATGGGGTAGATGCGGGGCGGGGCCTCGTTATGGGCAACGGCGCCGTGTGCCTGGTATTGCGGCGCTGGCCGACCGCCTCCGCCATAGCCGCCGCCGCCGCCGTTGGCGCCTGGCGGCGGGGCGCCGTACATGCCCCCGGCGGCAGGCGGCGGCGCGCCGTACGGGCCGGCAGCCGGTGGAGGGGCGCCGTACGGCCCCTGGGCGGGGCCGCCGGGGGGGGCGTACGGGTTGGCGGCCGCCGGTGGCGGCGGGCCGCCGTACATGCCGCCCTGCGGCGGGGCCCGCT